>JANHGC010001923.1:139076-149915 GCA_027560395.1 Boaedon fuliginosus
CCTGGTCTTATTTTCAGGGGATGTCATCCACTGACTAACCTATTAGTTAGGGGCACATGTAGATTGGGCACACGTGTGAAAATCAAGCTCGGTCTTACTTTCAGGGGAGGTCGTATTTTCAGGGAAACAGGGTAGTAAGAGTGAAATATTCATAGAATGAAACAGGATTTTTACTAACAGTTAATATTCATCCCTTACAAAATCTCTCAACTACTTTCTAAATGTTCATTAGTAATAGTTTACACATTTTTTTTTTCTATAATGACGGTTTTTGAAAATCTTTAATATATTGAATATATTCCTCATCAAATCCAAATTTCTCCCAACCAATGCTTTCAAAAATACATGGCATATTTATGAAAGTAAGTAAATAGTTAAATGCTAACAGCAGGTTTTGAAGTGATAATGCAAGCATGGCTGTATTTTTATAATGATGGCAATCTTAAATTCTTAAATTATGTTGATTGTCCATTTATGCTTATGACTCTTGTTTGGCTACAATATTCACATTCAACTATTCCAGAATCATTACACTTCCTATTTTTATTTTTTTTGGTGGGGACGATTAGAGGGCAATGCAATTGCCAGTGAAGAATTACTGCAAGGAACTCTTCAGTGATTGCTACCTGCTGTTTCATATTTTCTGAAGTTGGGAATACTGTTCCCAAAGGCCTTCCACTTCTCAGCCTAAATGATTTGCAGGATAATAATGTCATGGCTGGTAAATAATAGTGGACTCTAACTGTACATGGTCAATACGATTAAATGTCCATCACCCTGATTTCTACTCTGACCTGGTTAGAAGCAAGCAGCAATGCCCAAGGCTCAGACAAAATGTAATGTTTTAGAAAGAAAGAGGAGAACAAACTGAACAAAGAAGTGAGAACAATAAACAATTTTTATAAATTATACATAAATACATTCACATATTCTCAAACATATGTGCGAATAGAGATGTATTAAACAGGCAAACTTTATGCCTTCATGTAGAGAAAGAGATGGAATGGACTAGCTGAATTCTTTTTAATTATACTATTTTTAATTATTATATGTATATACAGAGAAAGTATCATTTTTACTACTCCCTATTCTTAATACCACAACTTCCATGGTTTTGTTAAACTATTGTTCATTGTGAAGTTAAAAAACAAAACAGACTTCATTAACCAAATATTCTCCACTAAATTTGAACCTCATTCAATGGGCTATGCAGTTGAAAACACGTTGCATAAAGACAATTCACTGATCTCAGCAAGTGGAACAAGTCAAGTCAGTGAGCCAAATTCTTATTCCTGTTTAGTGGGCATTGAAGAAAAGAGGTTGAAGAGAGTGAGTATAAGAAGGCTTTTCTTCGAGGGTCACACATGTTTTAACATTAAATGAGGGACGAGGAAATGTGCAGTGTATTTTACTGTTTCATCTGTCCTCTATACTCACATCAATCATGACTTTAAAGAAGACAGATGGAAAACTTCATAGAACAAGTTCTCTAACATTACATACTACTTGAGAGGATTCAAAGAATGGAAATTGGAGATGGGATCCTCTTTTAAGTAAGAAAGTATTTTAATGTGATAATTATTCTTCATTATAGATTACCAAATATATTACCAAAAAGAGCTCTATAAGGAACAATGAAACTAAAAATAGTCCTCCTGCCATAATACCATAACAACCACGAACCCATTCAAGTCAATTATTTGTGATAACCCTAACCCTTGTTACAAATCGTCATCTGTATTGTTATACAATACAGCGGCTGCAAGTACAATTGTTATAGATTATGCTATGTGTTCATGATAAACAGCCTTTCCATATTGTCCAATCTAGATAATTCTAACTGCTGACATTGCTAGACTTGCCTGTTACTTAAATATTGAAAGAAAAGTATGCTGGTTCAGTCTATTATTAATTAATATGCACCTTACTCTAATCAATTGATTCATAGTTCTTCATTAATTTGATGGGAAAGACCACTCACTTTGGTCCAAATTAGCATGAAGGGGACTAGTTAATTCAACAGCCCTTCTCTACCTCTCTTTCCCATTTTAAGATTGTGCCTTTCAAAAGTTAATCATGATGGACAAATGGCTCTTCTAACCATGTAAGGCATAATGCAGCAGAAGCAGGAATTGGGGAAAAAACCAATCAGGCATTCCTTCTTCTTAGCCAACAAAAAAAATCCCACATGTTTGTTTTGGATTATTTGTTATATTAGTTCTCTTCCTGTTTTTAAGTCCAAGTCACTGATCTCAGTTGTGTCGCTTGTTGTAGATAATATGATTACTTTGATTTATTTCAGTTGTTGTAATCACTGTATTTTTGAATATGCATGTGTGTGTGTGTGTGTGTGTCATGTTTCTACTTACAAAGCTGGTAAGCTTTTTTTAAAAGATAAAGAACTAAAGCCCTGTTCAGTCATTGCTATTTCTAAGATATGACACATTTTGCAATTTAGACAATCGTTTATAGAATCAGGGCACACAAAGAGTACTAGATAAGTTAACTTTAAATAAGAATGTAAAGGCTGCTGTTGATATAATTATATTTGGTAACATTTCAAAAGAAAGATGTTGGAAATGAATTAGACATTTTGATTTTAAATGCAAATCACAGACTTTATATAACAAGTTATTCTAATTCTTACAGCTAAAGGCATCTGACTCCAGCAGGTGACTACAGTAGCACACATAAAAAAGGTGTAAACTCCTGAAAGGATAGTAGTATTTAAATAAAAGGAATAAGAAACACTCTTATGTACACTTTCTTTACATAAGTCCTGCTGAGTTCAACTGTTTTTTTTTCTAAGTAGTGATATTAGAATTATACTCTAAATAAATTCAATTAACTATATACATTTAATTATTTAATTACTAAAGTGATTTGTATATTGTTAACTCCTCAAGTGTAAGGCTGTTTACAATTTTCACAAATTAGACATATAACATCTATACAATTAAAATATATTTACTACTGCCCTCCAATTAAAAATCCAAAGATTTTTCAGAAAAGAATTTTCTTCTGTTTACGTAAAGATCAGTAAGGTGGAAGAAGCTATTTCACAGTAAAAAGTTATCACAGATAAGGTAATTTTTCCAGGCCCTAGTTCCCTTGATTTATCAAGAACTAGTACCTATAGTTCAAAATTGAGAAAGGAGTTCAGCAAGGCTGTATGCTGCCGCCTTGCCTATTTAACTTATACGCAGAGCACATCATGAGAAAGATGGGACTAGATGAATCACAAGTTGGAATTAAGAATGCAGGGAGAAATATCAACAACCTCAGATATGCAGATGATACCACTCTAATGGCAGAAAGTGATAAGGAACTAAAGAGCCTCTTAATGCAGGTGAAGGAGGAGAGTGCAAAAGTTGGTTTGAAACTCAACATTATTAAGAAAACTAAGATCATGGCATCCAGCTCTATCAATTCCTGGCAAATAGATGGGGAAGAAATGGAGGTAGTGACAGATTGTATTTTCCTGGTTCCAAGATCACTACAGATGGGGACTGCAGCCAAGAAATTAAAAGACACTTGCTCTTGGAAAGCTATGGAAAATCTAGACAGCATACTAAAAAGCAGAGACATCACCCTGCCAACAAAAGTGTGTATGTCAAGGCTATGGTTTTCCCAGTTGCAATGTATGGCTGTGAAAGCTGGACCATAAGGAAAGCTTAGTGTCAAAGAATTGAGGCCTTTGAACTATGGTGCTGGAGAAGACTCTTGCGAGTCCCTTGGGCTGCAAGGCGATCAAATTGGTCAGTCCTACAGGAGATCTACCGTGACTGCTCTTTAGAAGGCCAGATCCTGAAGATGAAACTCAAATATTTTGTCTGCCTCATGAGAAGGGAGAGCTCACTGGAGAAGAGCCTAATTCTGGGAGCGATTGAGGGCAAAAGAAGAAGGGGACACCAGAGAATGAGGTGGCTGGATGGAGTCACTGAAGCAGTCGGTGAGAGTTTAAATGGACTCCGGGGGATGGTAGAGGATAGGAAGGCCTGGAGGAACGTTGTCCATGGGGTCTTGATGGGTCGGACACAAGTTTGCAACTAACAACAACAGTATATATAGTAGTCTCTTCTGGTTATATCGTGTATGGCATGCAGCCAGATAAGAAGGTATCTGGTTGCAAAGGTAACTGGAAACTCAAGTGATAAAACACTTTATAGGTAATCACAGCATCTTGAATTGTGCCAAGAACCCTATTAGCAATCAGTGCAGATCCTACAAAATACATGTTATTTTACTGAACGCAAATGAAGAGAAGCATTCTATGTCACATGCAGCTTCCAGGTTCTCCTTGAGAGTAGCCCATATAAAGTGAATTACAGTAGTTTAATTAACTGAGATATAAAAAGGACATTTGCTGCTTTCAATATACTTTGGTCCAGGAAAGGGTGCAACGTAGAAACCAGTAAAGCAGGCTTACTTTTTTTTTTTTTTGGCTAGTCTGCACTTGAGTCTTGTAAAAAGACTCAGAGAGAACTGAGTCTAGGAGAACTCTTAAACTGTGTGCCAATTCATTTAGGTAAATTTCAGCTCATGGAACCAGGAAATGTATCTGCCAGTATTACTTCCATCTTGCTGAGATTTCATCTGAGCTCATAGACATAAAGATTATCTATACTTTTAACTGTTTGCATGGGTTGATCCAGGAATCTCCTTAGGTGGTTCATGTCCTGTTACTATTCAGGAAAATAAGGAGTCCACCTGGATCAATATCCAAGAAGAAGCTGCTTAAGAGTGGTCCTAAGGAGTTTATTACTGTCTTCATATTCCAGATGTGTCCACTGAGTCACTGGAAATTTTTCCAAGTGCCTTCTGGAAACCAGCTGGATTGATACATTTTATGAGTTAAACCATCTTAATGGTTCCATATGTAAGTTGGTAGAGCCACAAGCCTCAGATGTTAACTGTGCTAAAAATCAATGCCAGGCCCATAGTCACCCATCAGTTTTCTGTGCTGAAAGTGGATGAAGAGCCTTCATAGTTCACTAAGTATTAGAAATCCAAAAGGTATCACCCAAAGGGACAATACAGACATGCAAAGATTAATGTTCACATTTCTAATTTATGCAGCAATGCCACTGTCCTTATACAAGAGATGTGCAAGGAGGGGCCCTAATTCATTTCAAACATAGCCACCAATATCCCTTGAAAACTGACAAACCGTTTTTGGTTCATTTGCAATAGTATTTTTTATAAAGAAATATTATGATACAATAACAAAAAACACAATTCATCAAATTAATCTGGGAGAAAAAGTACAATGAAAGAGGTCATATTCTTACCAGAATAATGAAGGTAACAGGCCCAATAAAACTCCAGATAAAATAGTTGTCCACCTTGAGCCAGCAACTGTTTTAGAAAAGAGAAAAAACAAAAGGAGTCCATGAACAAAAAAATATTATGAAAACTGCAGAAAACTAACTTAATGTTTATGAGATCTCTTTTACCAATGGCATTAAGTGAAAATCCATTTGAAATCTGTTCTTATAAATTATTATTATTACTATTTATTAGATTTATATCCCGCCTCTCTTCACCCCTTCCGGGGGAACTCGAGGCAGCAAATAACTTATATCTCTTCATAAGTTATGTTTGGACTTTTGGAAAGGCTGGCCACACCAGTGAAAGTGAAAATAATTAATGAGCAAACAGAATCTATACTATCTGCAATACACTATCTCATCCATCCATCCACCCACCCATTCCTCCCACCTCCTCTTCTAGTGGAAATAAATTATGTGTTTGTTCATAAAAAATTCTTGGTGTCGAGATCTGAACAACATTAAACTATAGGTAAACACATATATTTTATTCAACCTTGTTATGCTACTCATTGTTTTTTTTGTTCTGATTACCAACTCTTATTTTCAAATTTATCCAAACTAGACATTTCCTGTTGAAGGACTATTTACAAACCACAGCCTCATAATAAAAAATAGGTTTGCCATATTATCCACAGTTGTGTTTATGTTCTCTGGGAATCTACTCTGGGAAATAGACTGGGAATCTATTTAACCCCAACACACAATACATAAATCCTTTCTTTACAATGATTTATTTTCATCTCACTCTCTCTGTCCTTTTCTACTTTTTGTTCTATTAAATCAGAGAGTTGAGAGTTAATAGCAGGAAAATAAAGAAAATGCTGAAAAATTAAGTTAATATATAGCATGGTAGATGAGGTTAATCTCCTTCAATATTTTCCTCAAATGGACCAATTTTTGTGTTTCTGACACATGTGTGGTCCATGTCCCTGCTGCACAGTGCCTTAAAATTTGCTATAGTACTATTTAATTTATTGTCTAACTATATAGCAAGAGGTAGATCCTAGTAAGCTTGGCTAATTAAAACAAAACAAAACCAAGCAAGGTCAGACCTGACCTGGAAGGGAGATTATTATAAAATTCTCAAACTCAAAGTTTGACTAGGAAGCAAAAAAATCCTCTCATTTCACTTTTTCCATGAAAACAATGTTAATATTTCTATTCAATCACCAGGAATCAAGCTTAATTTAGCTTTATTAACTGATCATCACAAACGTACCTATCAGAAATTTAGAAAATAATTAGGCATCCTACTTTTTCATCAAAAAAGTGCATTACCAATAAAAAGCCACCGTTGGATATTCAGCAATTAAAAGGAAATGGCATTAAACTAAATGAAACATCGTCTATGAGCACTCAATTCATTTAATGATTCAGTTTTTATATATTTCAAGTAACTCCCTAATGAATCACTTTTGTTTTTCTTTCATCAACAGGAAATTAAGCAGACTTCTTGTATTAAACAATATCTGACCATGCTGTAAGTATTTAATCAATGGACAAAGCAAGCTCTATTAAAAGACATATTTATGCCTTCAGTTATATAAATGCTCAGTAATATATTTTGTCTATCTTTTATAACTTTATGTCATACTCTATTTTATAAACTGAAAGATGATGCCTAATTTTAATTTGTACATACCTGGCAAAATATAACCAAATCAAAAAATATATGTTGATACTCAGTTATCATTGTTCAGAGGATATCCTACCAGATGACCAACTGAACAATAATTAAAAAAATAAAACTAAGGCATTATATTTTGCAATAATATAATTTTATTTCAGTAAAATTCTCTACACTTATTCTTTCATGTAAATTCCATTGGGATTATAAATAAAAGTAACCAGGAATTACTGTGAATGAAGCCAAATATATGTGTCCCAGGATAATGATGCAAGACTAAATTTGGGTCAGTCACCGGGACCAGAGTTTATTCTTTCGAGCTTTTGGATTCATGCTGGAGCCCAGCCTGTCTCTAATGGAATATCTGCTTTGGGGTGTTTGGCTTATTGATGGCTGGTGATTGTTGCAAAGCTGCCAAGCCCTCGGCTCCTAAGTTTTTGATAACTCATTGGTATTTTCACATTGCAATGAACAAGGACACACATTTAATTTCACAGTGGCAAAGATTATTTATTTATTTATTTATATGTTTGTTTGTTTGTTTATCTATTTAATTTATACCCCGCCTCTGTTCCCCAGTCAAGGGAAACTCGAGGTGGCTTACAATAAAATCATTGGCCATGCAGGTAGAAAGATAGCCAAGAAAATGATTGGAGCCTGGATACAGCCCTCTTATCTGTTAACAGGAGTGCTGATTTATTACCTCCTTATCAAATACTTAGGAGCCTCGAGTTCCCCTTTTGGGTGAAGAGAGGTGGGGCATAAATCTAATGAATAAATAAATAAAAAAGCTGAGGGAAGCACACACACACACACACACAAGCTAATCACCAGTGACTTCCGGGGTGACCTTTGGTGATACTGGAAATGAAACACACGAGCTCTGCGGTTTCACCCCAGGATTGCCAGTTCGGGGACCCATAAAAGTGTCAAAGCCTTCCTGTAGGGAAGGTGAAGCATACGAGCATGGTGAGGAGGGTAGAGGGGATCTGAACATCCCCTCCCCACCCACTGTGAGCTCCAGCCAAGAACTGGACAGGACAGAGCCAAAATGGCGTACATTTAGCAACAACACCCTGGAGAAAGCAAGTGCTGGTGGGAGAAGAAGAGATCCAATTGGAGGTCGACTGAGTAAGACGAGATTTGAAACGAGATTACAGAACCCCAGGATAAAATAAAAAGATAAATTGCAGCAAATTTTGAGAGTGGTGAAAGCAAAGAGAGGCAACGTACTGATAGAGTGAAGTATGCCTCTGCAAATCCACTCCCCCTTTGGTGGACAAGAAGAGTTCCGGAATGACAATTGGGCAAGAGAGACTTTGGACTAAAATGTAATTATATTTTTGATTCTTAACCACGTCTTCGAATATCACCTTGTTTCTAAAATGAATTCTTTAAAGCGAGAGGGCTCAGCCATGACTCAAAACCATTGTGCTGCAGTAAGTGATACGACTGACGAAATTTTAAAAATGGGAGCGGACATTAAAAATACAATGTTTAAAATATTGACCAAAATGGAGGAATTAGTAGAGAACATGGACCAAACAGGATGATCGTTGGTGGATGATTTTGGAAAATCGGGAGATAGAAAAGCAAAGAGAGCGGAAAGAGGAAAACAATGGGGAAATAAAAATGTTGATGACATGATGGAGAGAAGAAGGAGACATCAGGAATTACTTTCTACGCAACAAAAAATAACTTAAAATTGAGAATAAAACCAATGGAAAAGGACAGAATGAGAGTCAAGATCGAACAAGAGAGAGAGCTGTAAATGGCAAAGGGACAATAAAATCAATGATTAAATTAACCAAAGGAAATAAAGAAAATAAAGACAAAAGGAGCTGGAAGGAGTCCAGCAAACGGGAGGGGAGCAGGAGAGAGATACACTTTCATAAGAGAAAAAAAAGGGACGAGAGATAAACTATTAGAAATACAATGAATTGATGATAAGTACTAAGAATTTTTTTTCTTCTTTCTTTTTATTAAGGGAAGTATACGTCTATAGGGGGCATTTTATAAAATGTTGGTTTTTTAAATATAATACTATACAAGACAAGCGTAAGTAAACAGATGATATTAAAGGAATGTGATTTAGAGAATGATAGGAACATAATGAAATAAAATAGAGGAGAAATATTAAATACAAGTGCGGATTGATTAGATTAATAAACTCATCTTAGTACTATTTTATATATATAATGTAGAAAATTAAAGGGGAAAATCAAGTAGGATAAGAAATGTCTTTATAAGGGAAAAGGAAAAATGAATTATTTTGTAGAGGATTTTACTTTGAAAATTGCTATATATCTTTCATATATGACAATTAATGGAAATGAGTGTTGAGAATATATGTAACCTAGAAAGTCACGAATGGAAAAATGATACATGTTTTAACTTTTGCTTTTTGGAAAATAAAAAAAAAATATTTAAAAAAAAGCCTATCACCAGCCATCAATGAACCAATCAGACAATAGGAAGGCACCACATAAACATGACCCACAGAACAGTCTAAAGCATGTATTCCAGTAGACAGAAAATTCCTTTAAAATGGGTTCTACCATGAGTCCGAAAGTTTGGAAGAGTAAATTTCTGGTCCTGGTGACTGACCCAAATTTGATTTTACAAGAATTGTCTTTGGAGCATCCCCTTCAAAAAAAAAAATGCTTTTCAAGTGGCAACAAAGGTGCTTTTCAAGAGGCAACAGATAAACCTCCAGGCGGCCTCAAAAACTCCCTATAAGAATGCAAATGACCAGCTGTCTGCAATAAATCCTTCTATTCCCCACCATCCAGCCAGAGCTGAAGAAGCTTCTTGGATAAGAAGTGAAACATCTTCAAAGAAAAACCAGAAAGTCCAGTTGCTTCTTGAAAAAGCACCTTTGGGACAACCATGACCTAGATGCCTGAGAATCTCCATAGACAAATATTTTCTTCTCTAATCATCCTTCCCAGCTTCTTTTAATGTAAGTAGATGCAAAGCAAAACAATGCCACTATTTACAATATTTAGCGTATAAACCTTCCATAAATCAAAAAAATTATAAAGGATTTAATCACATTGCCATTCCCTATTAATAATGTCTTCAGATATTGTTTTACTTGTTGTGTTTAATTAATTTCAGCAGGCTTGGCTTTCTGTCTGATAGCATGCTCAATGAAATCACCCCAAATACTAGTTGCTAAGCAGATACTTACGCATTATTTGTTCCATAGCTTGTATAGTCAATAGCTGCTGAAACACCAACAACAGTTGCAGGAAAGAGATAGCCAGCAACGTAATAGTACCTCTTCCTGGAATATTCACTTTCAAATACTTCTACTAACATAAGATACAGTTGTACCCCTTCTAGGCACATCCAGGCAAAGGCTGCCAGGAAGAAAAAATGTAAGAGGCCTGCAACTATGGGGCACGCAATCTGCAAAGAAACAGAAACAATCAAATGCAAACTATTTCTTCAACCTTTCTTCCTTAGTCTTAGACATTTACAAAAATAAGAGGAAGGCGGTTCCAACCCAGTGCTCGGATTTTAGAAAGAGCCTACTACACACAATCTTAGGCTGAGAGAACCTTTCCAAAGCAGAAGTTTCTATTTGGCATGGTTAAACGTCTGTGTGTTCTCGGTAGCTGTACCCTGTCCTTTGTTGCACTCTGTAAGTAAAGATATGGAAAATGTGTGCCTGTTCACATTATTCAGGGTAATGGAATATCAAGTATGGAAAGCAGCCTATTAATTTTGAGTATGGAAATCTTAACAGTCTGTTGCAAGGCTTATGCTGTAAATGATTTGGTACAGAAAGATAAAGAAACACTATGGCTAAACGTATTATTTATAATTTCTGTTGAAAAAATGAAAAAAAAGAATACGTCATTTCAAGGAACT
>JANHGC010001923.1:150015-169515 GCA_027560395.1 Boaedon fuliginosus
AATGAAACCCTTAAACTTGAGGAATGCTTATTTTAGAAAAGTTGGAATTCTGTCTCAGGCCTTCCATCATGAAAAGCAAAGATAATAAAAAGCCCCTCATTCTTTTCCCCGCTCCTTTTCCTTCCCTTAATTTTCTACTTCTGTTTTATTTGTATTTTATAAATATTTTAAATGGGGGGGGGATGTCCCTCATTGAGGGAGAAGGGCGGTTCAGAATTTTTTTAAATAAATAGAACAATTTTAACCTTATTGCATCATTTAGATATATAATTCACTTATATAATGCCAAGAAGATACAACTCTGTACAGATGGTCCTTGACTTGCGACCAGTCATTTAGTGACTATACAAAGTTAGGAGACCTCCCCAGGGCTACTTACAACTAGGATTCAAAGTTCTGACAGCCCCTCCCAGTCACATGATCATTCTGGATGCTTGGCAACTGGCCTTCATTTACAGACATCTTACAGTTACAATGACAGCAATTTACAATGTTTTACGATGGCACTTATTTCCAGTTTCTGGGGGCGGGGGCAACTATTGCAGACAACGGATTTTCTTAACAGCCACTGCGTTTAATGGCTGTGGTGATTTAAAAAAAAAGGATATAAAAGCGGGTGCAGTCACATGGTGACATGCTTAATGACCAGTGTGACTTAGGGCTTAAATTGCAGGCTCAATTATGGTTTTAAGTTGAGGACTACCTGTACCACAAAATCCCTAATGGGGATTTAAGTCTTTGGCAGTACTGCTTTGGTTTTACTCCCATCAGCAGTACTGGTTCCATTTTATTCCTACAAATGTTATTTTATTCGGCTTGATTCAACTTCATTGTTCATTGAGGACCACGGGACTTTTAAAGGGAGCTGTATGCCAGTATGAATGATTATTGCAATGCTTGCTATTTGTGCACGTAGAATCTCTGTCTCTGAAGAAATACATATGCATGACCCTAAATCAGAATAATGTGCCTGCCTAAGGCCTTTCAGTCAACAGTTTCTGTTGCAGTACTTTTTATCTCCTATATCATGCCAGAGTGTGGTTAATTAAAATAGCTACAGTTTTAACATGACTTAAATCTGGACAACGCTGTTTAAAAATAAATAATTATCTTTTAAAATAAATTAATCTTTCTGGCAAAAGAACATCTAGACAGCCCCTTCCTGCCTTCTAGTGCCCTTCAGATGAGCTGAATTCAGTTTTGAGCATCCTTGAAGCTATTCAGTTAAGAGAACCAGATCTAAGGGGTGTAATAATAAAACTGGTTGTTTTACTGCAGAATGATGGTTCCCTTTCTCTCCACCTTCAGAAAATAATTTAAACCTATGTTTAAACTTGTTTCTAAGAAACTTATAATATTTACGAATGTATCCTAAACCCAATTAATTTCACCAGTTTTCTTGCTGTTGATTGGATTTTGTTTTTCCTATAGTTGCTTGCTTGATCATCCAGTTTGGAGGGAAAACGGGGGTTACAAAAAATCGTATTTTTTTTTTTAGAAAACAAAAACCTGCACATGTATAGAAGTCTGGAAGGCTTACCTTATATTGGGTTTTATCGATGCCTACTAGGAAAATAAATTCGGCAATGAGGAGGTTAATGCAAAGGTTCTTGTGAATTGTGTTCCGATCACTTTGAAGGCCACGGAAGAAACAGAAAGTAAAGATGCAAATTACCAGGCAGATGAGGGAGATGACAATTCCTACCCCGGTGATGACAGTGAGGAGAAAGTTATGCATTCCATTTTTGTACTGGAAGTAATGAAGATGGAGGAAAATTAGTGTCATTACTGACTAATGGACAAGTAAAATATCAGGTTCACATCTAACACTAAGGACTCATGATTTTGTTTTATGCAACAGCTTAGCTGGTAAAAAGACAGATTTGTTTTTCATCGGAAATGCAAATTTGCACTGACAGCAAAGAGAGAACGAGGTAGCCCAACCTCTATCTGTTGGTCTGTCCACAAAATCACTTGTAATCTGCTCATAATGAAAAAACTGGTAACAGTCATGCTAAAATAAACAATATAAATTTTAGACTGAGAAGACACATTTGGGGAAATTATTCTGTTGACTGGACAAAGAGAACATTGTTTATTACACCAAAGGAAGCTGAAGTACAATGGCATTCTTTAGTAAAATGTGCTATCCTTAAATAAAATAAATATATATTTTTAAACATTCCTGTTAAGTAAAATATATTACTGGCCAGGTCTGCATATCATATCACAACAAGCCATTATGATTTATAATTGATGTGAACCTAGCTTTGGTGCTTTGCAAACCATAGTTCATTATGTAATGTTGCATAGATATGCATTCAGTATTAGTTTAGTTAATAAATGATGGTTTCAAAATTGTTGCTTATCAATATCCGAACCTAAGCAGTAAAAAAAGAGCTATATTTTACTGTTATCTTCACAATAGCATTTGGTAGGGGACTAAAAATCAGCCCGATGGCCTCTGATATGTGGGATAACATACAGGTTAGTTCTTTCTCTCTTGTTCTTTGGCGTTTACATAAAGCCAGGGGGTATGATATAACTACTATGTTAATGATAACAAACTTCACATTGCCACCCCGGGTTGTATGTGAGATGCTGTTGGTGTCGTATTCTGGGACCTGTAGGTTATCATACCCTGGATGAAAGAGAATAAACTGAAGCTGAACCCAAGCAAAACCGAATTGCCATTTGTACCTCAGGGTTCTCTGTTAATGCATAGAACTATCTCTTGATAGACGGTCACTATCCATGAAGGAACAGATTTGGGATCTAGAGTCTTTCTGGATTCATGTCTCATTCTGGAACAATAGGTGGAGGTTATGGAAAGAGGTCTTTGCCCAACTTTGGCTAGTGTGCCAGTTGCATTCCTAAGAGGACCTAGGTACAATAACTCATCAGATTTACCTGAGGCTGTGCTTAAAGGCAACTTGAAATACATTGGCTTGTAAGCTTACGGTTCCTGGAACAGGAGGCAAAATCAACAATTCTGGATGACCTACACCAATTGCTACTACACCAATTGCTACTCCAAGTTAAGGTGCTGTACTTCATGGCACAAAGAGCCTGAGTATTTGCAGGATCACCAGTTTGAAGCAGAATCAGCCTGACCCACTAGATCAGTGATGTCAAACTCGCGGCCTGGATGCAAAACGCACTGGCCACAGCCACCTGTTTTAGTGACGGGGAAAAAGTTGTGATACGTCATGTGATGACACCCCTGGACTAGATCAAGCATGACCAAGTTGTAGAACGGAAAGGGCTGTGCTGATAAATTAAAAATAATTTGGGTCACAAAGGAATAACTATTGTGCCACTTAGCTTGATCGCACAGGGCCATATCTGTTGGAGACCAGCACTAGATCTAGTAAGGAGCAACTACTTTTAAGTCTCACAAGTCTAATAATGAATAAGACTGAGAATAGAAGGCATTGCTTATCTGGGGTGGCATTAATACTCTACAATGGTCTTCCTATGGAGATCAGATTCTCCACTTCTCTGCTGGCTTTTAGGAAATTATTCTAGAAGGCATATTTTATGTATTGTTCTTACTTGTTATTTTTTTGTCTATGTTGGGGTTAAATGTTAAAGGGTTCTGTATGGGCAGCAACTGCGTGCCAAACAAAATAATTTCTTTATGGAATAGAATACTTTATTGGTATTGGTATGCCATTTGATGATAAATAATGTAGATTATTGTAGATGTATTGAAATTATAATACAGATTTGTTCCTTGTGGCCACATTCAACTATCTTTCTCCCCTACTCCTCCCCACCATATGTATGTGTAATATTGAAGTTTGAAATACAAAGGACACAGAGTACTGTAAAGTAAGAGTATGAGTAATCACTGGGTAGTTCAACAGAACAGGAGTTTTACTGGGTCTTCAAAATGTTATACATTATTTGTCAGGATTGCTTACCACAATTCCTCTATGGGCCATGAGAATTGCAAAATTAGTTAGGTGGCTACATGCACACGTGGTATGTGTTTCATTTGTGTCAATCAGCTTGCACCCTTGAGTTGACCAATATCCCATCATAGTCCGCTCTGAATAGTTCCAGAAAGAGCAATTAGGATTGAAATAATTTTTGGCCTATAAGACACCAGGATGAGAAAAAAAAAACACAATTATATGCATACAAATGCTTCCCTAAAGACAGTTTATTTAAATCTAATACAACCATTTGCCGTAGCAAATTAAGATGACACAGGAGAAAAGGTATATAGTTTGTGCCAAAATAAAATTAAAAAAAAAATTAACTAACAGACTGTAGGACAAATTAGCAATTTAGTTATAGGCATGCAGTAACATGGGCATTACTGAGAATTTAATTTCCTATAACTAAAATTCTCTACTTGTAGTTTGGTGCTTATATTGATGACTTGTGGCTATTTGATTTCCAACTGTTAGTAGTAGTAGAAACAGGTAATTTATTTAAAACAGACTTCTTGGATAATTTAGAATTTAGGAATGCAGTCTCAATTTTAATCAGTTGTAAAAAAACAGAAGAGACATATCAGCCCGGATTAAATTGCACTGAAAACATCTCAGAAAAATGAAAGGGGATAGATCCCCCCCCCCGCTTTTATTGGCTTTTCCAATGTATTGCTTTAGGTAAATAGAAAATCCCAATCTGGATAATCGACAGCATTTTGACATGGCCAGCAGAGTCTTTTAAGAGTCAGCTGAGACAGTGTCAAACCTGATTCAAAGAAGTTTGCCCTATTGAATAAAACCTACTTGAGCGATTGGTAAATGGGCTCCAGAAGATAGTATAGAATTAGAGCAAAATGCTCTAAGTGCTATTTAAATTTTGCTACATTAAGCAAGCAAAATTGGAAAAACCCGTGTTTTCTGCCCTGCTGCTAAGGTAAGAGTTAATTTTCACTTAGGAACAAATTAGAGGCATTTACATTTTCATGTTGATTACTGAATTAGCTTTCATTAAGAATACACTTAAGTTCTAATAATCACTGAACCAGGCTCATTTAATTTTATGTTCGCAGACTTAAATAAACCTATGCCTCTGACCTTCCGATATTTAAAATTCAAATGGAAAGATTGCCCCCACCATCCGCTCTTCGCTCTTGCTGATTTTATGACCTTCCCATTAATTCATTTCCATAACTTACATCGATGTGTGCCAGGGTGAAAAGAACGGGATCGGTCAAATAGACACGACTGGACTCCTTGTTGATGGAGGCGGCAATGACATCAGAGTTCACAGCGATAGTACTGTTCCTGCCAGCAAACTCAGTTCCTAGTTTGATGGTTGCATTTTCGGTACTAAGAAACCGGCCCAAGCTTTTGTAAATGATAAACACCAGCTTTGCTAACCCTGGAAACAGAAACCTTCCATTATATTGATTTGAAAGTTCACCCAGTTCCACAGCGTTTCCCACCTTAGCTTCCTAACCACAGTATCTGTACTGAGGAATCATGGGATTCCAAGGAAAAATGGCAGTTAGAAGTTACAAAGGAAGAGCCATTTTTAATTCTGTCAAGGGGGCTTTAATCCAAGAAGTGGTAAAGGCTCCTGTCAGGGTTGAAAATAACTCATAAGGTTCAAGACATACCATTTCTGCTGTTCTGCTTCACAGTATTCGCAGAGAGCTGGATGGAGCTGCCGCTGGCATTGACCTGAGGAAATTTTAAGTCCTGCACTTGACCTTCTGTGCTGAGTACTGCAACTTCCAGGACTGGGTGGGACACAATAAAAGGTTGTTGTTGTTATTAATATTATTTGCACAACGAGCCAGATGTTCAGTCTGGGGTTAGCATTTTTGTTTACCTATTGAGTCCTTACCAAGCACCTTGGATAGGCAAATCAGTGTTACAGATATTATTATTATTATTATTATTATTATTATTATTATTATTATTATTATTATTATTATTATTATTATTATGCCCATCTCATTGTCAAGTGAAAAAAATGTGGTCGAATTTGCCTGGTTTTTTTGCGGGGAGAGTACATTGGACAATCTTTGTTTATACATGACAGATGTATACAAATTGTTTCAGCTTCACGGAATACTTTTTCTTTAAAGTTTAATTAACTTGAATGCAGATGCTATGAAAAGAATGGTTCAGAAGACATGACTCCCAACCTGTGAGTCTAAAATGTATCATTTTAAAAATATTTTATTTGGAAGAAATATATGACTATGAGACTGATGCAGTTGTTTTGCATTAATTTTTTCCACGTGCATTCTACCAGCCATTGAAAAAATAAATGTCTTAGTAACCGGTAGATATTGTAATTTAGTAATTAAACAACTTGCACAAAATTAAGAGGCAGCCTGTTAAAATTCTCACTCCATGCACCAGATAACCCTGTATGGTCTAAACGGCTTCACAAGATGGTTGTAAAAGTATGGAAGCACAACTATGTATATTATTCTGAGTTTCTTCAAAGAGAGAAAGGATAACATTTAATTAAAAAAAAAACACTAAAAGGAATATACTTAAAGTCTGACAAGAGTAATGGTACAATTTATTATAAAGATTTCTACACCCACACAAAATGTGCTATTAATTGAGGTCAACCAATGTCCCCCACAGAGACTTGTGAAAAATTTAGCAGGGCTATTTTATTGAACTATGCATGGTTTATTACCTCTTCCTTTTCTTCACACATTCACACAGAGTATAATGTTCTGAATTTAATACCTTGGTATTTTCACTAATTAAATGGGAAGGAAGCAAGCAGAAACATCCTGCTGAGAGTGAAGGAGAGAATGTGCATGTCAAGGATAAGCAAATTATGCTGGCAGAATTGTGCCAACATAAGCTCCACCCATTTTGGAATGTCAGGTTGGACACTAACCATTTGAGTACAATGGTGCAATCAAAGGATGAAAGCACCACAACCTGTGGACACTGAAGGGAAGGTATAACTGCATCATCATATCAGATAAGCAAGGTAAATTAGCCTGCAGAAAAATCTGTTCCCTGTACAGATTCCCAGGCTGGACAAAAGTTATTGCTACGTAATAAGGTATTATAGAAGTCATGTCTCCTGCTAGATCAGGTTTCTACATGCACCTGCTGAATCAACTAATTTATGACCATCCTGACTAGTTAAGCAATAGCTAATTGGAACAGAATCTGGGGCATGTCATTCTCATCCAAGATAATTGTGCCAAGCATCACGAATGATGACATGCACTCAAACTTGTTAATATGTGTGTCTATATCCATTTTAATGTTGAATTCATTTATTGTGGAAGGAGATACAACTGTTTACATAAATTCATTGAATTCAGTATTGAGAAAATGTGTTGGTAAAACACAGACATGAGAACAAATGCTATTGAATTTAGGAAATAAAACTTTGATCCATATTTAGGAATGCAGTATTAAGTTCCTTAATACAGTACTAAGTTTCTGTAAATTGTTTTATTTTCACCAGCAGAAACATAATTTCACTCATAAATCCAAGCAACAATTTTTTAAGCAATTAATTAGATATTTGGTCCCTAGAGCTTGATTCAATACATTTCTTAATACCTATAAAATGGAAGAATTGTTAAGGATTTAAGTTTACACTGAAAGCTGTTTAAATCAAGTAAGGAACATAGGAAAAATATATTTGTACATCTCTAAAAAGAAGTATTTTCCTCCTTCCCAGCATTTAAATTATACATTGTGCTTGAAATGTCAGTAACTATTTTGTAGTTTATGAAACATGACTATTTTGTATTTTGGAGATACAGCTCACTGGATTATTTTCACCTTGGGTGAAATTACATTGCATTTAATAAAAACAGTCTTTACACTGTGTAGTCAAAATTGGATTGTATTGTCATCAAAAATAAATAAAATTCAGTAAGAAATTATAATAAATAATGAGAACAGAATTTCCAGGTCAAGTATCTCAATTACTTACATAGAAACACAAACACAATTTTTAATCAGCCCTTATAAAAACCTCCATCACAGATTAGTACTATTATCTTGATACTGTCACAGAATGGAATATGGTTAAGATAAAAATGCTTTGCTTAAATTTCTGTAAAGATGATTTCAGTAAAGAAAAAAAATTTGAAATGTCTGGCTTAGCTGCTATTATAAGACATACATTATCTGGTTGATTTCCTTGCCCTGCAACTGTTCCTAGTCAGTGGTGATAGGGAGGAGAGGTCTCTTACTTGCCCCCTGCTTTATGGGGTTCTGCGAAGTTCAGCAATTTCTTTGCTTCTGTTTAACATCCACATGAAGGCACTGGATAAGGTTATCCATTACAATAGGGTGATATATCAGCCCACGGCAAATCAAATGATGTCACCATGGTGACGCAGTGGTTAGAATGCAGTATTGCAGGCTAATTCTGCTGACTGCCGGTTGTTCGATCCTGACCAGACTGAACAGCCGATAGTCAGCAGAATTAGCCTGCAATACTCAAGGTTAACTCAGCCTTCCATCTTTCTGAGGTTGGTAAAATGAGGACCCAGATTGTTCGGGGCAATATTCTGACTCTGTAAACTGCTTAGAGAGGAATCCAAAGTACTGTGAAACAATATATAAGTGCTATTGCTATTGCCACAACCTCCATCTTACAATGCCGGGAGACTGGGCTTAATAGGGAGCAATGGACTGAAACTGAAGCCTGGCAAGATGGAATGACTCTGAGTTTGGAACTCATTGGTTCATGGAGTACTGCCACTTTTCGTCTTGGACAGAGTTGCATAGCCCAAGATGGACTCAGTGCATAATCTGGCATTTCTCCTGGACTTATGAGTCCTGCTTAAGGACTTGTGGCCAAGAAGGCTTTTGTGCAATGGTTGACTGTACATTAGTGGAGCCCATTCAGGAGTTAGTTTGAACATTCACCAGGAGAGTGGAGGTGTATTGGGTTTTTATATTTGTGATTTTATTCCTGTAAGTCCTACAGAGCTAGAGTAAATGAGTTGGGTGGCTATATATATCATAGACTAGCCGATAACCCGGTGTTGCCTGGGTATTTATTTATTCCAATCCTGTAATAGACAGTAAAATCCTGTAGTCGGGACCAATGCTGTTGCACTGTATGTGAAGCTCTAGATGTAGTAGCTCTATCTCTCTCATTCTTTAGTCAGGCCTCACACTGTCGTACTGTCTCTGAAGTTCTAGATGTACTAGGTCTCTTGTGCAGTGTTCCAAGTCAGAGGGAGCCCCTTGTGAAGTACTGTGAAGCTGTTACCATGGCAATAGAAGCCAGTTTAAGGCACACACGGCCCGGTGGGGTGTAAGGGATGTCTTACCCGCCTAGTATTTGTTTCCAGAAAATATGTATGTATGTATGTATGTATGTATGTATGTATGTATGTATGTATGTATGTATGTATGTATATAGATAGAATATAGATACATAGACATTTTTCCTATTTTTTAAAATATGAATAGAATTACTATTTCAGCAAATATCATTTTCCAGCAAACATAATATACTGTATATGACTATTTCCAAGCCATTATTTTAGTATGTTGTTCCTTTAATTTATGGCATCATGTCTAGCTTTCTGAAATGCAAAGACTTACCAATGTGCTTTGTAGGCATTGCGACTCTTGTTGGTTCTAAAAGATTATCTGCCAAGACAAAAGCTCCTTCTTCCAATGTATCAAGTAACATTGTTGCAGCATGAGCTTGTTCCGAAGAATTCATATCTTTCCAAGATTCTAGAGCTTCAGCCCTAAGGAGGTTGTCCACGGTGTCAACGATTGCCTGCATTCATTAGAAAAATATTAGGCTCTATAGCCTTAGGCAGCAGGAGAAAGTTCCTAATACGATCATATGGCAATTGCAATATTTAACTGCCAAAGTGATTTACAGTGATTTAAAGACAAAAAAGCTACTGCTTTGCTTCAGAACAAAGAGGATCAGCACAACATGCCTTAGAGCAAGTATGAAAAAGAACTTAACGTACTGAAGAATGCAAAAAGGCAAATACTCCTGGCTTTAATTTGGAAACCGAGGTGTCAATCCAAAGTTTCAAGGGGCTTTGAGGCATGCATGAATCTGCAGGAGTTTTTCAAGTAATTGGGAACTGAAGAACTTTAGATATTGGCCCAATCTCATAAATGTAGCCATATGTGTATGAAACATGTGACAGCCACTCTGATATAGAGCCAAGGCGCTGAATTATGACTGGGGACATTCATGTTTAAATTCAGCCTTACTGGCTTGAGTTTAAGCCTATCACCCTCATTTAATGCTACCTACTCCATCAGATTATTGTTTAAGGAAAACCTGAGAAAAAAATTGAGCTTCTGGTGGCTCAATTTATAAACTAACGGCCCAACCAAATAAATAAGCAACCATAGAATAACACAAAATTAAATGTGTGGTAAAGGATCCAAAGTGAAAACACTGATCGGACTCTGATGATCAAATCATGCTTTAACAAACAAGAATAGGAATGACACTAAGGGAATGTATTATTCCCTCAGTTGCTTTAGAATTCTAGTCAACCACTATCTAGTAGCTTTGGCTATCATTTAGAAATGGCTTCAAATCTGTCTTGTTTGGAAAGCACTGTTTATAGTCCTAATTTGCATGTAATGGGAAATATGTTAGGAATGGAGATTTTTAGTTTGTTTGTAAGTCCTATGAAGAGCAGAATGAAACAGCAGTAAATGTGGATTCCTGTTGGTTAAGGCAGGATCGAAGCATCTTATGGCAGCCTGTATATTCCCATGGCAAAATAATAAGTAAAATCACATCCACTGACAAGTCAATTGAAGGGAAGCTCTTAAAGTAATGGCTAATGTAGTCCCACAGCTGAGTAGGCTCTGCACTGCTGAGCCATCACCCTTATTTTGTCTCATTTACCTAGTTACATATATCATTAAGCGCACACATAATGTGGTTGATCAGTTTCAAAAATGAGAGCAGGCTTCCCTACATGAAGTCAGGTCCAGAACTTTTGTGCTCTGTGTCTGAATGGATAGGGAAAGCGGTATGGACTATTGTCTGGAGTAAAATTAATTAGCCTAATCCATTTTAATATCCTCTTTATGGTTGCATGGCCAGCCTCCCCAATGGCGGGTGAAAGGTAGTTTTGACTGATATGAAAGGATTTTCTTCTTCTTTCCTCTAATGAGAAGCAGAAGAGTCAACTGCACATGCTGATACCACTTCAACCATTGCAGAGCGTGGAAAAGAAATTGGTCTGTGGAGGCCGGATTCATTAATCACCGAGAAATATGAATTGGAGCCTTTGATCTGAACTACAAGTGAATCCTTGGCCAAGGAGTGAGAACGTTCCTTATTTGCTTAGCACCAGCTAGATTTTGATTAGCAATTTGGGGAGATTTTGTGAATGTTATCCATTTGCAACCTACTAAAAATGATCCCTGTCAGAAATTGAGGTTGGGGCTCATTGGTAACACATACTATGTGTCAATTATGTATGTAGCCTTTTTCCTGATTCTTCCTTTTTAATGTCATCTGATTTGCTATTTTTCTCCAGTGGTATGAACGTAGTCAGCTCCGTAACAACACTTGTCAGTAGCTGGGAGTGTATATGTGTGGAGAAGGGGAAGAATAATTCCTAAGATCACAATTGTTATAAGCCTAAGCATTCTTGAGACCCTTTTGATTTCTGAGGAATTAAACAGGATATTAATTTTGTTCATAGAAATCAATGAGAATTATCGATGCCTCCCAATTCCACAGTCACTGCAGTTACAAATATGGCCACACTTTAGATTTGACCATGAAATTTATATTTTAAAAGTAAACTGCAATTTTTGCTTAGCTTCCCATTCTTCTTCCTTCTTATTTTTTTTGCCTTTTTTTTTTAAAAAAAAAGTCAGTCATGGACAAGTCCATGCAGTTTTCCAGGTAACATTTTTTGGGGAAATAGATTGCTACTGCCTTCTCTCTAGGACAGATTTTTTACATTGTATTATATTGTATTTTTAACTGTTGTTAGCCACCTCGAGTTCTCCTGACCAGGGAAATGAGGCGGGGTATAAAACTAATAAAATAAATAATAAAATAAATAAATAAAGTAATTGTCATCCAGCTGACACCTGTGCCTAAGACAGAACTAGAATTCTACTTCTTCCCATTACTAAGCCAGGACTTTACGCAGTAGACCAGATAATGTTGTGTTAAGAAAGTTGAGTCATAAATTGTTTAAGAATTGACTTGCTCCCCTTGCTCACTTTTTCCTGTTGTTACGTTTCAATCTTTACCAATACTGAATATAAAATAAGTGGAGGGGGAATATCACTTAGACCTACAAAGAAGTAGCTTTTCCATGACTAAGCAATTTCATAGTGGATCTACTCTAATCTATGATCTCTTTTGGAATGTAACAATCACTATTGGCTTTAATAATATCAACTATTATAGCCCAATATACAGTTGGTAATTATACACAGTTATAGCTAACATGTGTAAAAGTAAGGAAGTCCATGCAATCTGCATTCCCAATATACCCATATATTCTGTTAGTTTAAGATTGAATATCTTATATTCCTATTTATGATCAGAATGTAATTTAAGTTAAAGGCACTAATCTCCTTTCAAATATAAATGCTAAAGGTATAAATCTCTAAAACTGTATTTCTTCCACACTGGGTGGGAAGGCCAGCTGGGAGTAGGACTTGTATGCATATGTTCCCATTGTGTTTCTATTCATGTCTATACCCTACCTATAACCTGGGTTGAAGTGAATTAAGATTCACATTAATCCAGGCCTGCTTTTCTTTAATCCCCAGGAACTTGCATCAATTTAACCTGAATAAGTCTAAACAAAGTTAGCACTGCTGGAGATGTAATACTAATAATGTTCAGCTGTCCCTTTTGAGAGTAATGGATTTATAGATTCAGTGGAAATGGGGCAGAAAGTGAATTAATCTTGAACAGTATAATTATTCTTAAGCAATTTGGAGGGTTAGGATTGTAATAACTTAACAGTTTCATAAAAAATGCCTTTGCTCTATTATAGGCAGATTCAATTTAAACTTGTATTTGTTCTTGTAATACTAATTGGAAATTCTATAATTAAAACTGCCATGCTGTTTTTCCACTCCCAAAATACCATCAATCAGAGGTATGATGTGTAGATACTGGCACGAACAAGAATGTTCACTGCCAGATACAGGTAGTCCTGGATTTATGATCATTCATTTTACAATGGTTCAAAGTTACGACGGCCTTTAGAAAAGTGAATTATGACCTATATGTGCAAGTTACCTGACTGCAGTTCAGGTGCTTGGCAACCAGTTTGCATTTATGACTGGCTACAGCATTGTGGAATTACATTATTAGGATTTATAACCTTTTTTTGGCCAATTTCTGGCAAAAAAGTGCCTATTGGGGAAGCAGGATTCACTTAATAACCATATGATTTGCTACTGATCATGGTTAAAAATAGTTGTAAAATCAGGTCCTCCTTGACTTGACATACAGTCAGATTTGACATATATCATATTGTAACAACGTAACAATAGAACGTCCGCTCCCAATTGTGGTTGTAAGTCAAATACAACCTGTATTTAAGTTCTGAATTATTTTACTGCTCTAGAAAACAGGATGATTTTCCAGTAACAGCTGTTGTTACAGGAAAATGTGTATAAAATCACATAAATAGTTATTGTTTTGAATTCAATAGTACACTAGAAAGATAAAAAGAGGAGGTGTTAGTGCAGAAAGACAAGGTGGGAATCGTGTGACATTCTTGTTCCATAAGGTCTAGTGAAGCAAATGGGTACGTGAAGTGGCATCCATCTGTGGATTTTGCTTGCAATAAACAATGTGTGATATGCAGAACTACATATATAAAACATCTGGGTTCAAAGCAAAATACCGAGAAACAAACCTACTGCTATCTTGGATTTAATTTAATCCCCATTCACATCCTTGTATTTTTCACACAGACTATGGGAAGGAAATGAACTATTGATTATTGGCTTATTCTATCATTGGCTTACTCTCAGAAATGGAATCTGTGCAAACATTAACACTCTGCACAGGGGCTGTGGAGGGATACAATATACATATTATCCAAATACTGAAATACAAAGGATCATGCATCAAGAGCAGAAATGGAGCAGCAGGGAGAAAGCAAGCTGACAGGAGAGATACCTTAAGGTAAGCCCTGCATGTCTTCTCTCGCTTTTGGAGCTTGTTAGTAAGTCAGGGGGGAAAAAAGCAGAGGTTAGACACAAAAAAAGTACAGTAGAAATGCTACTATTTAATGACTGTTGACCACTTAAGTGTAAACTTAAGAAATATTTTTGCTGATATAATAATCATAGTGTGTTCAATTATTCTCAGTCAATGTGCTCTTTTTTTTAGGAAGCCTAATGAAAGGGAGGTTTTAATAAATTATGGGTTAATCAATTCCTTGGTATATTCAAATATTTCTAAGACCCTAATTCATATTAGGAAGGGACCGAGACCAAATCATTAGAGCAAAACAGAAATGTCTTCTTCCCAACTTTCCTCCACCCCAAGGTTATAAAGATAAAATGAATAAAACTGCCCAGTGGGGCAAGTTCTCTTCTTACTCTTTACAGTGAAACGATTTGTTGGTTTTGAAGATGTGCTAGCCATACACCACCTATCTAGATTTGTTACTTTCGTTCTTAAATTCCTAAACCTTCCCTACTTCAAGAACAAAACAAGCAGATATTGGGCATTTCTGTAAACAAATCACAAGACAAACATGTTTTAGAATACACTTGAGAAATCTGATCCAGTCTGCCGCCTCGAGTTCCCTACGGGTGAAGAGAGGCGGGGTATAAATTTAATAAATTATTATTATCTACCTTGTTGTAACTCCGCCCTGCAGAGTCCTTCTCATTGGGCTTCAAATCCTGCAGCTGAGCATCCAGGATGTCTACTAACTGTTCCATCAGTCTGACTGATGAACTCACATCCCCAGCAAAAATTGGTCCTTTGGTGTGTTTAGCCAATTCATTGGCAAGGTTAGCAGCATTTTCTCCACTTCTGATCTGAAATGACAATTGAAAGGCAAACTAAGTTAAGCAACCAAACAGAAAACAAACCAGATTCTTCCCATTAAGAAAAATTTATTAAGGCATCTCCTCTTTTACTGGTTGTTTTTGTGAGCCCACATACATACACAAAGCCCACCCCCACCGTAATTTCAACTTTTAATTTAATCATAGCTCTAAGGCCAGATACAATCAAAATGCTTTCATAAGTCATGATTTAAAAAAAATACCTAAATACTAATAGGGACAAAAAATAATATAATCAAACAGGATAGTTCTTGTGAATAAGTAGATACTCAATTATTCAGTAAAATTCAAGAAAGAGATTTCATACTTTAGGCAAATATTCCAAGTCCCAGACTTGACCTAAATTATCACATTTCACCCTAATTTGTATGGAAAATACAGTATTCATTCCAAGAACATGTAAGACATATTTCTATTTCAATGTTTAAAAAAAAGTCGTTTTAAGTAGGATTTAATATTTCTGGTAGATACCCGAGGATTTGGGTCAATGAGGGAAGATGGTTTGTGGAAGCATTTATAACATTGCTTTAGTATGCTGGACTGTGACCATAATAAATATATGATTTGAGCAATGCTTTGAAGAGCCCCCAGAGATGTGAATGTGAAAGACAATCTCTGTGCATGGCTTGGTATAAATATTTTTATTTTATTTATTTTCATTTTCTTGTGGGGCCAGAATTTGAGGATTGGGATAGGATGTAAAAACTATGAAAACAAATAAAATCAATTATCCTTCAATAACTGAGTTTTGGTGTCTAAAAGCATTCTCCACCTTCACATAAACAAAGACAAAAAACTGCACTAACTTGAAGAAAAATGCCATGGCAGCAACAGGTAGTACCATTATTGAGAAGCTAGGTATGATAGGCTTTTTTGGGGAGAAAAGCCTTGTTGAGCAGTGGACAATAAGGCTTTATTGACTGCCTGCTTATAGGGCAGACATGAGAAAACCTTGGCATGCAGGCTACAACTTCCCCCTACTTCTACCAAACATCTCCAGGCAAGGTGCCAAAACTCAATATCCAAATGTCAACGTTCAGTGATATGGTTTTGGATTATAGAAATGGTTTATGGAGCTTAAGGGTGGGGGATAGAACGATTTTTATTCTCAAGAGATTTCTCGCTGCCTAAGAACTCTAAAAGAGCAGAATACATTTCCCCCCACTCTTCTGGTGTCATCACATATTACAAGATATTCTCCCGCAGCCTCTGGAATGTTGCAAGGCTGCAATGCAGATCCTGACACTTCCAAGTATTGCTCATCTCTAACGGAGGGCAATAGAAAAATGGCAGATTATAAGATTATAATAAATAAGACACGTGCATCTTTTTCTTCCTAGGCATATGAAGAACATTCTTTTGTGTCTCTTGAGCGACTCATGACATAACTATTAAACCATGGACTGTACAACTAAATATGACCTTTTAACATAACCTATAAAAACTGTGGGTGGAGCTAATGCTATCAAATCTGTTCCGAGGAAGTCCAGAAAACCACTGGATCCCAACAGAAATTCAGAAAGCCTCACTGCTTCTTTCCATCTAGTAGGTGGTGACAATTTTGCGTCCTAGATCTGATAACCCCCAGATAGACTCCAAGGTCTTTCCTGAGAAAAATGCAATTCTCATTATTCCTAACACCTGTGATGAACTAAAAATTCATCTAAAAATTCTCAGATAAGGTATGCTCTCATAATATTATTCCAACCCACCTTCTGGGCCAGCTGGTTTACCCAGTGTGAAGTACAGTTGCTAAGATCAGGACCCTTAGGGTTCCATGTTCCTGTGGAAATCATGCAGAGGTATGAAGCTGTTCCTACAAAAGATACCAAAAAAATGTGTTTATATAGTTATGAACTTTTTGTTTCCCTTTTTCAATCTTCCATATATCTTCATAACCTGAAAAAAAATCAGACTGTGGTTTAATAAATATTCAACTTTTAATGATTAAAAAATGCTAGCTAAGGATAAGATAAAAAAAAATACAGGATACTGATAGCCAACTAAAGCCGTGCTAATAATATTGGGATAAAACATAAGAGTTTTCAGAAAATCAATAAAAAAAATGAATGCTTGCTTTCTTCTTCTTTGTCCTGGAATTAATCAAAATAGAGTTCCCTGGAAAGATATAAGAAAGTTTTGAAACTGACTGTATTTCTGCTAAACGCACCTCAGGAAGTTGTCGTTGTGGGGAAAATTGGAGGAGGAAGGAGTATTAGGTATGTTTGCTGCCTTGAGTTATTTATAAAATAATAATTTTATAGGTGGAATATAAATAAATAAACCCAGAGCAATAGAAAAAGGACTATAATTACATTCCTAGGCTTCAAGGCCCTCTGCAGCTTAAAACCTAAAGAAGTCATATTCTCCTAAGAAAGAAAAATCAAGAGCTTAAGAGTAATCAGCAAAGGAAGAAAAAAAAAAGTTCAAGAAGATTTTGTCAAACCTCTTTTTTTTTGTTTTTAAAAACTTACCACGGGTTCCTTTGGGGCAGGGACGTTCCACCATTATTCCCCTTTGAGTCTGAGGCCAGCTAATCCCCCGGGCCACATCCGGTTCGCAGAATCTCTCGGGCAGAGGGAAAAAACTTGTAACAGGAGGGATTTTGGTTGTAGAAACTGCTGGTGGTGACTTGGGACCTCTACTATCTTCTTTGGTTCCCGCAGCCATGGTTGTGCTAACAGGAACTTTGTGTGGGGTCGTGCTTGTGGTAGATACAGTTGTTTTGAATAGCTCTGGGGATGGAGTTATTGTCTCTGCTGTGGTAGGCACTGTAAAGGGAAAAGTAATGTTACTCTTTGCCTTTTAAATTTTATATACTATTTTTATGGTTTGATATGTTATCTGTATACTGTCCAGACCCCTCTGTGAGGAAGATAGGCAGATTTTAAATTTGATAAAGAAATAAAGAAAAGAAAATGTTACATGGAGGAAGAATGAGCAAGAACAGTTGTGAAACATTCTCCTTCTCCTTCAGAGAGGATTGCCAGGTAATCAGATGAAAATATATAGTAAGAATTAAGAATATTAATAAAGATGAACACATAATCCATACCTAGATGCAATGCATGGCTGTATCTGCACATATCTCTTATCTCCCGAATACAAATTGATAAATATATTTCTAAAGCCTGGGAGGCAGTAGTACCAAATTGCCTACTCATAACAGATACATTTAATAACAGATCGTAAAATTATATTGATTGAAGAGATAAAATCAATGTTCACATCGGAAAAAGGCAAAATAAACAAGGAAACCCTACAACAGAGGAACAGGTTATAAATAACTAGGTTGTTTAACAAAAAAAAAAAAAAAGCTCCAAAAAAAGAAAGCACCCTACTTGATGTCACTCACTCTGTCACTTGAAGAAAGATAATTAGTGTAACATCTTGCCGCCCGGCAGACATTCTTGCTTCAGAGATTTCTAGCACACCTGATTAGATCCAAATTGGGGCAGGGAGGAGTTGGGAGACAGGAACGTTGCATGCTTGTGTTATTTCGTATATTGTGTTTCGACATCTCAGACCTTAAACATCCCTTTCTAATAAAGCAAGGACTAATTTAAACCAACTACACTGCCTAGCTAGCCATCCGAGAAAACTAGTTTTCAACAAGTAACTTTTCTGTTAGCTTCCAGAATTGCTCATTTTACCAATTCATCCAATTATGTCAATTTTGTTAACATTAACAGAAATAATCAGGGTAATGGTTCCAAATTCCAAGCTATTTTCAGTAGAATTCAAACTACTTGATGCAAATACCTGCCAACACTTAAGAATTAAAAAAAAAAGGAGTCATGGGTGGTTACACAGCCAGCCATGTGTTTAGACTACATGATGATGATGATGATGAGCACTATTATTAAAAACATAAAAATATGAAATCACAGCTGCCAGTTCTCTAGTTGGGATTGGCCTTCATACACACTGAGTTCTTCCCAAGAATCCCAGATTTTGCGACTATTTTACACGGTTAAGAGCAAGTCCTATGCATTATTATACTGTATAGGGCTGTGGTGCAGAACCTACGGCATGCGTGCCAGAAATGGCACACAGAACCGTTCCTCCCAGCACGCGAGCTGTCGCCCCATGCACAGGCATACACGCCTCCCGTGATTTTCAGTTTGCAAAAAGGCCCGCCTGCTCACCCCTGCTCTACACTGCCTTTTCTTCCTTCTTCTGAAGCACAGGTGTTTTTCGGAAGAGGAAAGATTGCGCATGGAGGGGAAAGTGTGTGTGCCCATGCAGGGCACATGTACACATGTGTGTGGGGATCATGAACGCACATGGAGAGGCATACATGTATATCTCATACCCATTTCAAAAATAAAGCTATGGAAGGGATGAAGCCCAGCTATATTTTCCAGAATGGAGTAAATAGGTGGAAATGGAGGATGCTACTTGAAATATATCCTAATGAATTTCTGTGACTTTGCCTCCATTTAAGAAAAAAATAATAACTTAAACTAAACTTGCTTTGGTATGACTCTATATTCCTTAAATTTAAATG
>JANHGC010001923.1:178713-200915 GCA_027560395.1 Boaedon fuliginosus
CAATGGTCTTAGGCGACCCCTGTGAAAGGACCGTTCGACCCCCAAAGGGGTCCCGACCCCCAGGTTGAGAACCACTGTTCTAGAGAGATTTTGACTCATATTAGACAAAAACCCCATATTCAGAAATTCAGAAAGTCTTTATCCCAGACAGTAACAATCTGTAGGGGAAAGAGATTACCCTTATTCTAAGGGTTTGGGGAAAGTAAACACAGCACCCAAACATAGTCAAGATGTCAGATGTTCCATCTGGCTACGTGCTAACCTCTGCCCTGCTCTAGGTACCTGACTAGAAAAATCCAGGGTACCATAAACACATCAATCTTTTTCTAACAGTAGAAAGTTATTTTGTTCCTCATCAATGGTGATGTATCTGAAAGAATAAAAGGACAATAATTTACAATTTGGACTCAGCATCTTATTGCCAGGGGTGAGCACCTAGATCCACTAAACCAAACTAACAATTGGTAGCAGAGCGATGGAGGTGCTTTAGAAACCCTTAGGAATAAAAAAAATGCCTAGATTTGGATAGAATCTCACCAGTTTCAAGGTTGACTCAGCCTTCCATCCTTCTCAAAGTCGGTAGAATAAGGACCCCGAATGTTTGGGGGCAATAGGCTGACTCTGTAACCGCTTGGGAAGTGTTGTAAAGCTTTGATAAGTACATCTGAGTGCTATTGCTATCTCTGTTGTAAGCCGCCCAGAGTCCTTCAGGAGTTGGGTGGCATAAAAATGTAATTAATAAAAAAATAAATAAGAATTTGACAGCCCAATTTATGTCATAAACTCTACTGGATCCAAGTTTGTCTAAATTTGTCACATGGATGGATGCTGTCCACTGTTCATTCAGTTCAGATACTTTTTGTTGATGTTCTGCAAAATATGCATTCATTGTTTTAGCAAAGTAGTTTTACCTATGGTATACAGATAGTTCTCAACTTATGACTACAACTCAGCTCAAAAATTCTATCGCTGAGACATTTGTTAAGTGAGTTTTGCCCCACTTTATGACTTTTCTTCCCGTGGTTGTTAAATGAATCACTGCAGTTGTTAAATTGGTAACATGATTGTTAAGTGAATCTAGGTTCCCCATTGAATGCTGGTCAGAAGGTCACAAATGGGGGTCACATGACCCCAGGACACTGCAACATCATAAATACGAATCAGTTGCCAAGCATCTGAATTTTGATCATGTGACAATGAGAAGTGCTGCAACAGTTGTGAGTGTGAAAACAATAAGTCACTGTTTTCAATGCCGTTGTAACTTCAAAGTCACTAAATATTATAAGTTGAAAGCTATCAGTATGTATGTATTTTGGGCTGTAAAAATATCCCATTTAATGCTAGTCATTTAAATAGAAGATTTATTATAATTCTTTTAAGAAATTAACATGAAAAGTATTCTAAATGAAATATTTAATTTAAAGAGGAAGATATAAAGGTAAGATAGAAAATACTGCACTTTGTGTGTGTGTGTAATGTCTCTCTGTGTATTATATACTGTATGTACATGTATGGGTATATATGTATGTATATGTATATATGTGTATGTGTGTGTGTGTCTGTATACATGTGTACATATGTATACCATATAAAAATGATATATGGTTTCCTGCCTAAGCAGGGGATTGGACTAAAGTCCTCCAAGGTCCCTTACAATTCTGTTAGTCTATTATATTTCTATCTATCTCTATCATCTCTATGTAGATAGATATATAGATACATAAATTTTACTTCATTGCTTTTAAAAAGCTCAGCAGAGTAGCCTTTAAACACTCTCCTGTATGTTCAATAGAATACTGATTGAACAGGTAACTTTTCAAATTCTTAGCACAACCTCTAATAAAGTTAAGCTCAAGGCTAACCCAATTACTCTCCTCTTTTATTCCCCAACTGATGGCATTGATCTAACTCTGAGGTGTCTAGATCTCGCCTGCAGGGCTGCCCTTGAAATAGCAAAGGAGCAGTCCATAGTGCCTCTGCCTGTGAAAATGCGGTCCTCCCAAGCTCCATTTTTGGCAGAGGGTTTCAGGAGGCCATCCCAGCCAAAAACAGAGCTTGGGAGCCAATTTTCTCTGACAGAGCGCTCAGGCCACAGGCACCCTTGACATAAGTGATGTCAAGCTGGCAACGCCTACCTTGGCCATGCCCACTCCAGCCCACAAGATCAAACACAACCCTGATGCGGCCCTCAATGAAATCGAGTTTGACCCCCAGATCTAACTACTCCGGATGAACTGTTTTCTATTCAGAAATGAAGATACACACTATCCAAAGTTCATTTTACACATCTATAGTACTTTTATACCTTAGTATATAGACCTATCTTCAGTGATAATATTCTAACCGGTTCGCATAATTGCTAGGTTGCGCTCAACCAGAAAGAATATCAGTGCTGACCCCATCCATCTGCCCCGTTCCAGCAGCACCAGGTGAACAAGGTATGCTCTGAGGCAGCACGAAGACTCCTCAATTGCGTGGCCAGTTAAAACTGGCTGCCAGGCCATGTGCCGCCAAATCCAGGCCCCCATTGCCTCGGCGGTGTGTTGTAATCGGCTGCATGATCATGGAGTGCACGTGCCACCTCAGAGCATACCTTGCTCACCTAGTGCTGCTGGAACGGGGTGGGTGGATGGGGACAGTGCTGATATTCTTTCCGGTTGAGCGTAACCTAGCAATTATGCAAACCAGTTAGAATATCATCATTGCCTATCTTACTTTATAGCAGTTCTGATACTATAGTTCTTTTACATTTACAGTACACCAAGCAACCAGTTCTATATAATAGAAGTGATAAAAGTTCATCAACAGTTGAAGAGGAACATCTAATAAAATATATATAAAGTAATGAAAACAAAAAAACAGCAAAGTCCACAAGTGTTTCTGTGTATAACATATATTTTAAAATGAGTGGATTTCAGCAGCTGTAACAAAATATTTTTATTGTGTTGCCTTGCCAATTATTTCTCTAAACAACATTCCCAGTGTTTAATATCTATATGTGCACCATAGTATATTGGAGACATTTCTTCACTGATGAAGCTTGCTAAATGTCCACTCTCTGGAAGTTTATATAATGACACTATCTTTTTAGGTTCCTATGCATATTTGCTTCTCCATTTGCCACATAACTGGAAATATGAGAATGCAGTAACTTTCAACAAAAATATTAAATCACATTCCTTGGGAGCTCAAAATGGAAACTGAAATGAAAACCTTCACAACGTCCATGCTAAAACAAAACAGTCTCCATGAGATGCTTTACCATCACATACTTTTCTAATGCTAGCACAAAATAATTAACTTGCTTTTTTATATATTTCATTACAAAGTGAGAGGAAAGCACCAATGCGAATATATTTCTCATTATGCACAGATACGGTATTAGAAATAGTGCATTTAGTATTAAGGATTGTCCTTATTTTGGTATGGAATAGGCAAAATTTAGAGCAAAACTGTCATCTTATTTTTGTTTTGTTTTGGAAAAACAGCAGCATTCATATTTCTAATTCCAAATAGATTAGATTTTTATTTTACTAAGCAGTTTGTTTTATTTATTTATAAGCAGTGTATTTATTTATTTAAATAGTTAAAGACAGAATTCCTACCTTGGGCAGGATCAGGTGGACCAAATTCAAGAGAATATCGTAGGATGAAATTGTTGTTCCACACATACAGTTGATTGTCTCTTGGATTGTAATCCACAGCAGCAATATAATGATACATGTTGGGGAAAGGAATGTCTACATATTCTCCTCGGCTTAACCTGGTGTTGTAAATGTAGTCGATTGCATTTTTACCAGTTTCGCTTTCATTGTCTTGGTAAACTGATCGCACAACGTAAAGCACCCCGCATATCATAAAAGCATTAGAGGCTGCCCGTTTGTCATAGATTGTTTCCCATGTGGCTTCAAAACGCAGAGTATATGGGTTGAGTTGGCTAATGACTATCATTCCATTGTTCTGTTCTGTAGCGTAAATTACCCACAAGCCATTTTCATCCACTGCCAGATCAATATCAGTCTTTCCCCCCCATCGGTAAGGGGATGTGTCATGGTAGTTGGCGGAATTTATAATAGCTTCTCCACTCTTAATTCTAGTCCTTAAGTCAAATTTCACAATGTTTCGGGTTCTTTCCTTATTAAAAAAGACCGCGCCATCATACACCACAAATCCCGTACCATCCACTCGATTTGGAAGCTTATATGTTGTCTGTTGGCGTCCATTTTGGAAGTCCTCTAAAGATGCGTATTCTATCAAAGTATCAGTGCGGTATGGAGTCCATGGCATGAAGTATATTTTATCGGCAGCCTGAAGAGGGTCTTTGCACCACGCACCTGCCTTTTGTTCAGCTTCATATAAATTTGGGGAATCCACCACAGCTTTCAACGTCCCAGGGCAAACAAAAACTGGTAGTCACAGAAAGAAACAAGACAAGACCGATTAAAAATATATATATGAATAAAATTCACAATATCCAAAAAGTCTAGGCAAGCACACTATGTCTGTATAACTTTAAAGAAACAAAAAACCCTTTAACTAACAATGCCTTATGGTTCATATGTAATTAATACATGTAATTAACCTTTGTCATCATGGTTTTTAAATGTTACAGTAGTAACCAGTACCTGCAGTCTTTCATCTGACAACAAACCAAGGTTCTATGGCATATTACTAAATCTGGAAAAATAGAACTATCCTTGCATAAGAGCATTTATTCTCCCGAAGTTCTAATTGAAGTGTAGCAGTTCAACTGATCGGTAGATGTTTTTAATTCCTAACATTTTCAAGAAACATTCAGAAAACCTCAGACTGAAAATAAAGCTGCTTCGACATACAAGGGGGGAAAATTAAAATTAAAACATCAGATCCGTGGACCTTCATCAAGAGCAACAGAAATAAAGAGCAACCAAAACAATGGATGGAACAGACCAGGAACCCTGTAATTATGGCATGCTATGGAGAGGGTTCTGGAAAGCCAAGCAAGATGACATTTTTATTAACAAATAGTCGTCATGGGTAAGAGAAAGACAGGGAAAGAGAAAGAGAGGGAGGAAGAAAGCAACGGGAGTCTTCATCTCAGAGCAGGTGCCATCAGATACTAAATCCCACCACCTGCTTTTAAATAGCCGAGTCAGTTTAGCAGCCAAGTCCGTTTATTACAAAATTTCAAAATCAACTTCTTTAAGGAAGGGTACTTATGAAATCCTGTTATTACAATCTTGGAGTGTTGTGGGGAAGGGGAAGGGGAGAAGGTCAACATCCATAAGGCACATAACAAGGAGCTGAGGGGATTGGGCTATATATGTTATTTACCTTTTTGCTCCACTTCTATTTCAAGCATCGGAAGAAAAATGAAAAAAAAAAGTGCAAGGGAAAAAAAAAGAAGATTAACACAAATTGACTATTAGGCGAAGATTAAATTAGTTAACAGATGTTAAACACAGGGAGAATAAGAACTGCACAACATTGGATAGAGAGAAACAGACAACAGGAAAACCTAGCTGGAGAAAGATTCTACAGTTACATAAGTGAACATGGATCAATCATTTTAGTAGGTTAAAGAGGCAGTACAGAAAAAGCTGGGATGTAGTTTCACTTAGTCAACCTGAATAAATAATGAAAGGCTTGACTAATGCATGATATACATAGCCTTCTGTTACCCAAGCAGCCTTAACAAGTGCACGTAAAAAGGCCTTCTATTAATATGCTACCGTATGCATGTGTTTTATATATTGTATTTTAGTATAAAGAAACATCTTTGGTTAAAGGAAAGGGTAAATGGATTTGCATAGGCAGATCTCTTTTGGGACCCCCCAATCTTATTCTTCTGCCAGACAGAAGTGTTACTGTTACTGAAATTGCAAGATATACTAGTAAAATTGGATTAGCCTTTATGTTTAAAATATTTAATTCAGACTAGCCTCTTGCAAAGTGTCTTTGAAACTACAAAATCCAAGCCTTCAACCAGAAGCAAACCCAATATATTTGGGCACTGTTCTCAACTGGTTTGCTTTTTATGTAAATCACCAATTCACGGTAGTTTAGTTTGCCGTTTTTCCAAATACAGATGTTTCTTTAATTTTTCTCTTAAAGATACAATTTCTTGTGGTCTTTACTCAACTTTTCAGTTAAGGGCAAAGTGGACAAAAATGCAAATAAAATTGGACATGCATGTAAGTAATTACAACACAGAAGAGTATCTCTTAAGAATAACAGACAGTGGATTGAGCTATGGCAGAGTTACTGAATAAACCACTATTGGTTGAGATTATTCAGCACCCTAAACCAAAAGCAAACAAACCACAGAACAGCTTAGCATGATGTATATATCCATTCAATATATCTTTAATCTCAAAAGTCTATGCTTTGCAGAGTCAATTGATTTATAGAAGCTTTGAGTTTTCCTTCCCAATTTTAGAATTTTCAGAAAAGAAAAGAAAGAAAAGATCTACAAAATTGAATGTGACCACTTATTTTGGCTATGAATTTTTCTATGGCAGATCATTCCAGCCTGTAAGATGGGTGTCTATTGACCATATCTCAAAGCCTATTCAATGATGACAGTGAAGTCCAGTGGTTCAGCCTAAAATAATACACATGAAGAGCCATACAAAATAAATAATTTGGGCACATATATGGCATTGTGGAAAACACGTTTTTAAGTATTGAAAATGAAGTTCAACTGTGAAAAGGTAGAGACACAGTCCTTAATGCTCATGTATTACAATTCAGAGCTATGGACTTTCTTTACTTTGCTTTAAAATACCGCTGTCACATGGGCTTGCTCAGTTTTAGAAAAGTCTTTAAGCAGGCTGACCTTTCCCATTCTGCCACATAGGAGATAAGATTACCAATTTTACTATTCTCTCTCTCTCTCTCTCTCTCTCTCTCTCTCTCTCTGTTACCAATTATAGAAAAACAATCTTCAGAGAGATATCCGAAGTCTTTTCTCGTTCAGAAAATCCTGGCAGCAAACCTTAAGATAAAATATAGACAATTTTTGCTCTTGACAAACTCCATAAGTAAGAGTGGAACATCTTGGAGAAGTTAGATTATACTTTTTCCCCCATGGGAAACGCTTTCCCCTCTCATTATGATGGGAGAGTGAAGGTGATACTTTCTTCATGTTAGCTGTTTGAAAACACCAGGGTTAAAGAAGTAGAGCTTCAAGAAGACAAAGGAATAAAAAAGGTAATTTGTTCTGGAGAATGGATGGATTATTACCAGCTATTCCACAGTCAAGAAATGTGATACAATTAAAATGTCTTTACCACACACACCCCTATACAGAGAGAGATAGATATAGAGATAGAGACACAGAGAGAGAGAGAAACAGAGACAAAATCACCAACCCAACAATAGATACGTTCACAGGTGACTTTTAAGCACTAAAAGTGGAAAAACTTGCTACCTTGATTCCATTAGTTCACCTCATCTTTCGATTTGCTACATTGGTTTAATGTAAATTATGCAGCTTACTCTGGTTTCATTTCCTACTGCTTAGAAATAAGAATGTTGGGATTTCAACTTTAGAAATAATAAATATTTTTACTAATATCACAATGGAGACATCTGCTCCATCAATATCTTATCCCACTACCTACTAAAAAATCAGGGTGGTTTACATTCAAAAGTAAAAGGGATATTAGAAACTTTTTACAGGCCAGTGTCAGAAATATTCTGGGTTGAAATGTTCCTCACACACATAACATGTTTTCAATAATTCAAATGGAAAGAATATGACAGAGGAAAGAAAAGAATAAAGAAAGGTAAGATTTTTTTTGTGCCGCAGAAAACGTCAATAATCCCAGGAGGAGGAAAAGGTAAAAGGTAAAGTCCACATTAAAATTTGAACAATTTTATGTTTAGAACTACACTTTCCTCTTACTGAGAGAATATAGAATTGTTCCTGGAGGTCAAAATATATGTCTAAATATTGTTTGTACATTATTCCATTTGACTATTACGCTATTATCTGTTTCTCTGACCCTTCCCTTATAAGCAAAGTTACACATTTGCATGATCTCCACAGTATTTTATGCTGTGGAATCGGACTCTGAAGACACAGAATGACTTTTAGGCCTGAATTAAGCCCTCTGTCTAAAGCGAATAAGTTATAGCAGTTAGAAGGAAGAAGTAAACAAAAAACAAAAATCAGATTTACATTTTCATTTAGATAAATTTAGCTATTTTGTATAAAAATAAACCCCAAAAAGGACCAATAGTTATCATCAGAATATGTACCACATTACTGTTTATTATCCTGGTTTTTAATAAGTAGGATAATAAAACCAACCACTTGACTAATACAATTAATCCAAGGCAGGGATATATCGAGGATGTTCAGGAAATAGAATATAACCAAATAAATAGAACAAAAAAAAGTCCATACAACTACTGTATATTTTGATAAACAGAATTCCATAAATCTCCTTCCCCTGTAGGACTTTTTTATTTGTTTAAATAAATAACGCTTATTTGTGTCAACATACACTTAGTTGCATACATAGTTCTTTTCCTATTGAAACTAATGGGAATGTCTACATATTTATCAGAATACATGCAAAACTGAGTGAAATGTATAAGCAACTTGCTCCAAAATAAAATATTAGCCATAAAATTGCTTTATTTACTTTTGCTTTGGTTGAAAATTATTCACCTTGAAAAATGTTGGTCATGGCATTCTTAATGCAGCATGCCTCAATGCCAAGGAAATTTATTACATACTTCATACCAAATTTACTTTAAACACACTGGCATTGTCCAAAAACATATTTCCATGACAGTAATTATTTGGAACCGTCACGTTTCTCTTTAATAATGATATAGTCTATCACATGAATCTTATGCACTCTATTCAGTGGTTAACTGTAAAATACACAGTTAAATTACTTCTATTAATTTTAATGATACTCAAATACAGTTTTACCTGGCCAGGGTCCATTTTTACTAGATCTGAACAATCTAAATCAATTTACTATCCCAGGAAACAGAATATAACCAAGTAAATAGAACAAAAAAAGTTTTAAAAAGAGGTTTGTAATTCATCATTTCCTGATGTTTGTGGATGTGAGTATATTCTATATTCTAAAAGAAACAAGAGTATACCTGTTCAGAATACTAAAACAAGGGCATAAAGTCAACAAACAAATAAATATTAGTGTTATGTACACAGTGGGCACATTGAGTACAGCTGTACATTTTTGGGGACAGCCTGGTAAAGTAATAAAACTGCAAGATCCAATAGTACATCTAGAAAATAAAATACCTGTGAATGTTTTCCACAGAATTCCCAGATACAAGCAAGGCTTAAAATAAAACATCATGCACAGATATATGAAGTGGTGACTCTGATGTGTTTTTTAATCCTAAAAGGACTGACTTAAGTTATTTGGAGTATCAACATAAACTGCACAATTCAGAGAAATGTCAAGTGGGCTTTTCTCCATTGCTCTGTAATTTAATCAATAACACCCTTGTTTCAAGTTTGCAGTTTAGGTATACTTTAAAATTCTGATTTTAACAGTATTTCTCTTGGAAATGTAGAATTTTGAAGGAGGGGAGGGCACATAAGATGAATTGTTGGTAGGAGAAAGTATTTTTTGAAAATAAAAAGAAGAAAAATTTCATTAAATATATGTATTTTATATGGCAGAACACATACTGTATATTTAATATAACCCTGATCACATGAAAATAGCAACAAACTATTTGTAATGTATGGTCCAGATAATTTACCAGATAAACTGATGAATAGATGGTATTTATTTAATGAATAGATTAATGAGTGCCTGGAGTTCAACTGAGATAATATACTGATATCTGAACAATAACAGAAGTGCATGAACACTGGAATGCATTATTCTTATACTAAACATCTGCCTTGTCATGGGGCCTTCTATTCCTCTTTATGGTAAGTTTGCCAGTGCTTTAACTTTGATTTAATTTTTAAAATAAAAGGTCACAACAGAGCACTGTGCAATGTACTGTCCTGCTGCTCTAGGAAAGAAATTCCAAAGTAAGCAGAGGAACTAAGAGTTCCCCCTTTGGGGTGAAGAGAGGCGGGGTATAAATCTAATAAATAAATAAAATATACAGTTCTAGTAAGACACAGAAAGTAGATCCTCTTAAGGAAGGTTTATCCCATTAACCTATTTAGGAATACATTTCATTGTATCCAAGTGTTATGCTGGCTTACAGTTACACATTTTGACGAATTTTTAAAGAAAATAGTCTGTGCCAGGATTTTTCAAAATCTATTTCATGGAATCTTTAGGGTCTTCTGAGAACTTTATGGGTTCCATCAGAGATTGGAGGTGGGACTGGAGTTCACTGGAATTCAGCCCATTTTCCAGATAGCTTTTATTTCTTGATCTGTTCTACTCCCTGAATATCACAAAACTAATGACAACTGGAAATCTGAGATAGCAGGGCCGATGGCTGCCATATATGATGATTCTTCTCCTCTTTCTTGTACATGGAATAACATGTGCCTAGAGGAAAAGTTCCAAAATGATGATAACGAATAATAAAATTAAAAATGTTATGACTTCCTAAATTTCTGCCGTTGTTGTTTTTTTTATTCCAATTTTGCTTTCAACCATAAGGTTGAAAACATATTAATGTTCTCATGTATTCCAAGGTTAACCCTGGAATACGTGAGAACAATTCATAGCTCGGTCCATTCTTACAGAACTTCGTATTTTTGATCATTTGGCCTTTTCAGTAATAATTTTGTAAAAAGAAAAACTGTAACGAAATAGGAATCCCAAATCTATTCATCTCTTTTGGACAAGAAATTGAAATGCCCAAAGCGATAGAGTACAATTCTAGCATGAAGCAGTCATCCATCAATGGCCAAGTGGGGTCAACAATAACAACAGTCAGGCTGCAATGAAAAACTGCAGTCATCCTTCCATGTTTTTAATATAAAAAAAGTAATTGATAGTGCTTTATGTTGTAGCTGCATTGGTAGTAAATTAGCCCAGAAGGCAATATGCACTTTCCTCTCTCCGTGGCCTTGAACCTGAAACATACGATGGATTATAAGTACATTAACTATGAAACACCATGCAGCACAGTGCTTTAGTGCAAGTAACAAGATGCACAACATTACGTGCAATAAGCAGTTTTATAACAATTGTAACATGAGTGTACATGATATCCCAGATACTGGTGGTGGCTGTGAATGATCAATGCAGAGCTTCCAACACCTTTAAAATGTATACCAAAAGGCTTACAATCCGATTTTGCAAACAGAATGTAAAAAGCAGAAAAAGGAAGAATTTGGGCATTGCAGAAAGAAGAAAGCTAAAATTTGAAAGGAGGTTGCTACGGAAAAGAGCAGAGATTCAAATAGTCAAATGAAGCTCCTAGGAAGATTTTGAATACTTTGGAGAAATATGGATAATTTCAGAGCAGAGATGTGTACCTTATTTTGGCATTATTGCACGTATAATATGTACATATATAAATAAAATGCCTTTTCTAATGTCATAGTGATAGTTCAGAAAAAGAATAGCCATTTTACGTACCTTAAATTAATTTGTTTGAATAATTTTCTCCACCCATTATAAATAGTGGGCAAGGCAATATTACAATTACTGTGAGTACAGAGAGGCGGTTTTGAATGAAGGCAATGATACCAAAATTAGGTATTCAACATAAGGAGCACCAACTCTGGTTGCAATTATTAACATTAACATTGTTCCATTGGCCTCATTATTTTTTTAAATCTGCAAGTTGAAATAAGCTGGTACTAGATCAGTCACAAGAAAGGTTGCAGCTCTGCACCCAGTAAGGAATCAATTATTGGGCCTGCAGAATTAATTTTATTTCTGCATATGTTACAAACATATTTTTACACTTTAAATGCAGTACAAATTAAATGAAGCACCAGTATGCTCACCTGAGATTTAAAAAAATAACATAAAAACATTAAAAAAGTAACTATTCACCCAATATCAATTCCAAATAGATTTATTCAAAATTAAACTCTAAATTTGGTCCATCAGTTAGAAAAAAATTCTATCCACATTAGTCCTGCATAGAAAAACTTAGGAAAATATGGTATAAATGACCACCGAACAGTACTTTGCAATGCCATTCAGAGTTTTCTTCAGTTAACTGCAAAAGAAAAAATTTTTTATATTAAAAAAAACTTGATTGGCAGGAATGCATCCGCATTTGTCCTAAGAGCCCAGCAAATGATCTGAAAATAATATTTATGTATATTTAAACACTTCCTCCTGCTACAGGAAATGATCCCAGGAAATATAAGAACCTTGATATTTGAATGCTGTCATAACCTCTTTCTGGTAATTTAAAATAATAATTTCAAGGTAAGGGGATGCTATGATCAAAATTATCTTTTTCTTAATAGGCAAAAATACATTATTCCCAGCATGCTACAAGAAAAATGATATAATGAGCTACCAATGATAAGACACTGGAAAACAGACATTAAAGTTCAGCATATGCAGTGCATTTCAAATCTACTGATGGTACAGAAAAATAAAACCACAACAAGCATCTTTTTTGCAATGACACAATGGTAGAAATACAGAGCAAGAATGGGAAAAAAAATATGAACTGTGTTTGGCCTTTAATTGCTTCTTAGTAAAGTTCATAGAAGAATTAAATACTAAGTATTGCTAGTGCAAATTATATTACAGTGTTTTTTAATGATGTAATTAGGAAAATTAGTATAAATATAAAGTATGGATGAAGTCTTGATTGTTAACCTGGTTCGTGTTTTAACACAAGAATAGCACCAATCCAAAATTTATCAACTTATGGAATATGTACCTCCCTTTTACTATAAAAAAGCTTAAATTTGTGAATATTAAAATAATTAAATGGGGCACAAGAAATAAACAGCTGCACAATTCCTGCACCACTGAATTTTACAGTTATAAGCAGTATCATTTTTCTAATAGAAAAGATGACACTAAGTTTGAATTTATTTTTAACAATAGAATTCTAAAACAGAGTGAAACTTTTTGTGAATCAAGCAATGTAAGATTTATGACCAGCTGTTGCTATGGTAGGAGGACTGCAGAAACCTCTGTGAAATAATTAGATATATAGAGATGCAGTTGTAAATTGTTTATTTCAATAAATCCCTAACAAATTCCAGGTTTCACAGCTTTAACGTGGTTCATTAATAATGTTTTTCTGCAAATTTGAATGCATACTTTCAATGTGTAGTTATTTACAGATTCAGAATAAGAAAATACTAAATATGGCAGATGCAAAGGTTTTGGACATCTTTTCAGTCAATATTTCGTAATATAGGTAGTCCTCGACTTACGACCATTTGTTCACTGTTCAAAGTTAGGAAGGTTCTGAAAAAAAGGGATTTATGACCAGTCCTTGACTATCAATGGTCACCTGATCAAAATTTGAACATTTGATAACAATATTTATGAAGGCTGCATCGTCTTGGGGAATATGATCACCATCTGTGACTTTTAGAGAGGGTTTCATACAAGCAACGCCAATGGGGTGGGATGGAGGGAGAAAGAGTAAGATTTACTTAAAGATTGCATGATTAATTAATCACTACATAATTCACTTAACGACCTGCAGCAAAATAGGCATAATATCAGGTGTGACTCAGTTAAGGGCTACATGACTTAGCAACAGAAGATCTGATCCGCATTGTGACTTTAAAGTTGAATTTATTGACTGCCTTTTTAATGACCATAAGGACTGCGGTGGTGCACTGGTTAGAAGGCAGTGCTGCAGGCTACTTCTGCTGACTGCTGGATCCCTGCAGATTCGGCAGTTCAAATCTCACTCAGCCTTCAATCCTTCCGAGGTCAGCAAAATGGGGGGCCCAATTGTTGGGGGCAATATGTTGACTCTGTAAACTGCTTAGAAAGGGCTGTAAACCACTGTAAAGCAGTATATAAGTCTAAGTGCTATTGCTATTTCAAAGTTACAACAGTGTAAAAGAAATATCTGTGCAACCAATTCTTTCATTTATGACCAAAGCATCACCCTGCAGTCCACCTGATTGCCATTCAGGTTCTTTGTAAACAATGCACATTTGTGATTGTGGCAGAGTCCCAAATTCATGAGTCTGTAGCTGGCTTGCAACAAGCAGAGTAAATAGAGAATACAGACATGAAATCATTAGTTGCAGTTACTTCCCTTAATGCTTCCTTTAATGACCATGATAATTTACTTCATGACCAAATGGGAAGTGTTACAGCCATGTGATTTTTGGCTTAAAAAACAGAAATGCCAGACCCAATTGTGGTTTCTAAGTGAGGATCACCTGTGCCTCCTTTTGTAAAAGTAACTGCTGATAAATGTTACTTTAGCTCAGAGGTGTCAAAATGGCAGCCTACATGTGCAGGCCATGCCCTCCCCAGGTCCATGAAGGGGAAAATGTTGCAACATGTCACAAGATGGCAACGTGATGCCACGAGTTTGACACCCGTGCTCTAGCCATCTCAGAATCCTATTTCTGGCTTTTTGTTGTTGTTGTTACTTTTTATTTCAGAAGTCTTATAATTCAGAAATATTCTTAGACCTCTTTGTATGCACAATATGTTTGGGATTTCACTGCTGATTTTGAGTAGTATTTTACTCGGGGAGTATAAAGGCCAATCCAAAATATTTTTCTCTCTTACCTGTAAGTAGCTCATGACTGATTTGCAGACATGGTTTAGATTGTGTTCAGACTGATAAAATGTCCAAAATTTGCAAAAAGATACAGGACTTAATTTTACACGATGTAGTGATTGTATCACTTTCTGTTCACTTATGGATTCGGTGAAACACAGATTTTTACCAGGAGTACCTGAACTTCTATCATGTAGCCTTACATAATGGAGGAGACATGTAGCTTTTAAAATATGGAATTCTTCTGGGGGAAAAGGATGAATATGTATAATTATAGATGTATTCTTGATCAAGGACCATGATATTTAAGCTGGAGGTAAAATAAATTGTGCTAAATCTAGTAATACCCAGGATGTTATTCCCACATACCTCCATGGCACACTCCAAATCACAAGCCAAAATTACCACAGCAGGTAGTCCTTTCAAAACTAACAGTAAAGTCAGTAGTTTCTTTACAGAACTGCAAGCCAAGCCAATTTGTCAAGAACTGGTACTGGGCATAAGTACAAATTCCTATTGACTCTTTTGAATAGCTAATTCAAGTTTCTTTTTCTGAGAGGGGAAAAAAAATCAACAATGGTAGCCTTAAAAGCCAAACACTTAAGAACACAGACAGACACTTGGCCAGCATCACACCATGGCTCCTTTCCACACTTTGTGAAGCTAATTGGAAACCCTAGCCTGCAAGTGGTTCTGCATGCAAAATGGTTCTCAGGCCATAAGCATGTGCTTCGTTTCTCCATCAGTATGGCTCCAGCATCAGTTGTGAAAGCTAAAGTAAGGGGAGAAGAAGAAGGGGGGGAAAGCATACTTACTGTAAGGGACACATTCATATTGGACTTCGAGGTATTTATATGTTCCAGGACAAGGATCAGGAAACACATCAGACCCAGTAACTACTATGCATTGAGTTCTGTTGTTGCACCTGTAACGGGAGAAAAAAAAAATCAACAGAATAATTTTAGAATAACTTATTATTTTTATCTTCTGGTGGTAATTTCTATAATCCTCGACAGTTTAATACTTGTCAGAAGCAATGGATTATAATGTGCCTGTTTCCCAGAAAGTGGAGGAAATGTGTATACATAATTACTTCAACAAATGAATGTTCAATGTATAATGGAAGCTCAATTCACAGCAATCACGACTAAGAGTTTGGATAACAACAGATAATTCCTGTCCTTTTTTCAAAAGTCTAAATTGTTTTTTGTTTTTGTTTTTTTATGGTGAAAGTGTTACTCTATGTTTTGAATGAAATTTTTCTAACAAGTAATGAATTTTTAGACATTAAAATTATTAAATAGCAATTTTTTTTACAAAGCAGCCCAATTTAAATAGTTATACTTATCATTTACAGCTGGATATTTTCCAACGGCTATGCTCTGTATCTAAGGGGTCAAAGTTTTGAAGATGGAAATACTACAATAACCTCAATAGTATTGTGGAGATGTGACCAGCACTGCGTGACCAATACTATTCTAAGTTGACAACAATCAACATAAAATATTATGTTAAATTATAAATATTAATGTAATATAAAATAGCGAATTATTTAATCAGCTTTAAATAAAACTGTAAAATAAACAGTAAATTGGAAAAATTAGAAAATCAGTATTTTTTTAAGTGTGCAATATTAAAAATCATAAAAAGCAAGCGAGCATGAACATTAAAAAATGTATCACATTTAATGGGTGGAACAACTTTAATGAAGATGTCCATCTGCAAGACGTTTCTCTGAACTGGCATTTTATTCAAAACACTTCTTCCCTCAACATTAATCTCCCACCCCAAAGAAACCATTACAAGAAATCAAGCCATGATCCATTTTCCATAAAATGACCCTGCTATTGTTGTTAGCCACCTTGAGTTCCCCTTGACTGGGGAAATGAGGCGGGGTATAAATATAAATAAATAAATGAATAAATAATCTGAAGCTGCTGGTTTAAAGAAGCCTGGCAGCCTGGAGACAGATTCAGTATAAAAGACTCCGTGTTTCCAACTGAACTTTAATTTTGAATATAAATGAAGTGATACTTGTCAAAACTTAGAATAAAACTAAGTTCAGCAAAACAACTTTCAGTGTTTCATTGTGAAGTCAAAGGAAGGAGCCAAACAAAAAGACAGGAACAGTTTGGTAACTAAAACAAAGGACGTTTGGCAGCTCTCCTGGTTAAGTCCTGTTTGTCAGTAAACTGAAGGAAAGGCAGCCAGATCTTAAAATAATAGTCTAGCCTTTGATTCCAGCCATATATCAAACTACTGCATTACTAGCACTTCCCATACTACTGAATACCCTTGCATAAGTTGAAGACATCTATCTTATGCTGGAGAGTTGGAGTTTCTGACATCTGTCTTCCCAAAAAACAGGTGTAAGATCAAGCCACTTTTTCATGTTTGCTAAATGAATATTAAAGTGAGCTTAACTGCAGCATTTCAGAATAATTTCAGTGTTTTTACTAAACGATAAAACAGACATCTCCCCTTTTTAGTATTTAGCTTCTGAAAAGAGCCTAGTTTTAAACTTTGGAAGGGAAAATATATACATATACATATACATATACATATACATACACATACACATACACATACACATACACACATATACATATATTGCAGAATAGATAAAAAATACTCCATGAAATCTGTTGTAGGTGTTAGGCTGATTGTCTCATTCCTACAATGATCGTTGCCTGTTGGTTCGGGTCTAGTACTGAAAACCAGACAATGTGTATTCAGCAGTTTCCCACAATAAACGGATCGACCCCCTCGTAATTTCCTTACAAATGTGCCAACCTTAACTACGTAGTAGGTACTCTATGTCTATTACATTTTTATAAAATGTCTTAACAACAAAAAAAATACACCTATGTATACACCTACTTACTTCTTAGTAAGTTCAGAACACATTTTCATAACAGTAGTTAAGAGTTGTGAACTAACGATGCTTATATCCCAAGTACTGTAGCCCAAAATGGCATGACTTTTCTAGTTGAAATCGGGTGCTTAATTTCTTTTACTGTACTTCAAATGAGCTGGATGAAAAAGACTAGGCAGTGGAAAGTATTCAAAGGGGATCTTCATAAAACAATTTGGCTCTCCTTAAAATGCTTCTCCTTAAAGTGCTATGGTAGCAGTGACCTCTGGTACGCTTGGTATGGCTGCTTAGCAATAGCAATAGCACTTAGACATATATTGCTTCACAGTGCTTTAGAGCCCTCTCTGCGGTGTACAGAGTCAGCCTATTGCCCCCAACAATCTGGGTCCTCATTTTACCCACTTCGGAAGGATGAAAGGCTGAGTCAACCTTGAGCTGGTGAGAATTTAACTGCTGGCAGTCAGCAGTCAGCAGTATTAGCTTGCAGTACTGCATTCTAACCCCTGCACCACCACAGCTTAGAAAGCATTCTTGGTTAATGTTTGCACAGGAAGTCCTCCACTTACAACCATTTGTTTAGCAACTGTTCCAAGTTACAATGTCTTACAACTGGTACACTTAAAAATGTCATAGCATCCCGCATAACCACATGATCAAAATTTAGGTGCTTGGCAATTGACGTGTGTGTATGACAACTGCAGTATCACAATTTCATGTTATATCCACTTGCAATCTTCCCAGCCAGCTTCCAACAAACAAAATCAATGAGGGAAGCTGGATTTGCTCAACTTCAGTGACTTAGTTAACAACTGCTCTGCTTAACAACAGAAGCTCTATTCCCAACTATGGCCATATGTTGACACCATCTCTGTATCTACGTGAATAACTGCTGGGTTTCATGAGCAGTCGCAATGGAAGGATAGAGCAACAATACAAATTCTCTTCCTTTGGCCTAAAGTTCAGATAAGAGTAGCAATTGCAAGTCTCTTTAAACATTGTTTCATGTAATTAATAAGTCTGATTTTGTTCCTTAATTTTACTTAGATGAAAATGTCTTCTTTTAGTCTCCCTGGCTCCTGAATTGGAGAATTTTCCATCCCTTTGGATCTTACAACCATCTGGAGTAGGTTTTGACAGTAGGAAAAGGGCTCCAAAAGGGTGGGAATTGCCCTTATTTAATGGGCCAAAGACGTTAGTTGAAAACCACATAGAAAGTCCAGTAAATATATGTTTTATTCTATGACTATTATCATCAAAAAATATTTGTAGCTTGCCCTCCTGCGTGAAAGAGACAAAATAGGTACGCTATCCAGTGGTTTTTAAATATGTCCTTTAAAAAAAAAAGAGTCTAACGGGAAGAGAGAAAAAAGTCTTACTATGCTTTTATGTTATAGTTTATCAAACCTGCATAATGTAACATGATTTGCTATAACTGCCAAAGTCACTAGGCAGATATAAATCACTGAACAATTAGGGTAAAGAAGTATACAATATCCATCAGTGGTAAGAGCTTCTCCCTACTCTAGATAAATAGGATATAATAGAGTATCTTGTAATATTTCTATGGAACAGCTTATCCCAGGTTTTCTGGTCCTCCTTCACAATCTCACACTTCTTAAGAACTCTTATCCTTTTTCAATGCACTTGGGAATATGTAAGTCTAGCCTACACCTGTGGGGAAGACTGTTAACACTCATTGATTGGTGCTTTATATGTCCAATGTTTTTAATCCGATGTTCTGACCTTTTGTAAGCTCCCATGGTTTACAGAAATTTAGCTGCAGAGAAGGGTCTGGGTAAATATAAATAAATAATTCTGGAAATCCTGCATGAGCCAAGTAAGATAGCAGTTATCTCTTACTTAGGATATTAACCACTGTTCTACAATACTATAAAATGGAACATGGGCTTTGCAAGGCTTGTAGCTCAGTTTTGTCAAATTTTCTACATTCCCAGGTCCCTATTTCAAATATTGTTAGTGCTAGAGATACAGATGCATAGATTGAAAATTCTCAATGTTGAAGAAATAGGGAATTGTAATGTGAACACTGCAACACCAAAGACAGTCAATGTATAAAAACTGTTCCTGAACAGCAGTAGCACATATTCTGGAAAAATTAGCATCTCTACCACACTCTAAGAAAATCTGAAAGTTTTTCAAAATGTTAAGAACAATCCTTATGTGTAAACAACAGCCAAGATACTTCTAACACATTTATTTTATAGATTAGTTATGATGTAAGGCACACATATTTTTTCTGTTCTTTATGTGGTGTTTTTAACTTTTTAAAACATTAAGAAAAACCGGGGACTTCATGGCACTGAGGAAATTTTGAAATCAAAGGTTGCCATCTAATTAACAGTTTCAAATTATTGCGAAAACACAGGTCTGGTTCTTCACATAATAGCTGAAGAAAAATCCCTAAGACTAAAGAAAATAAAATAATAAAACAAGAAACAGGAGGAGAGGAGGCTGTGTTACATCTCTACTGTTCCTGCATTTGCCACTTTTCATTTATCACTCTGGAAGTCTGTCCCATCTGTGCTTGGCTTTAAAAATGCTCTTTGTTTTCATTCTAATTTGTTTGCCTTCTTGCTGTAATTTCAATGAATACAATTCCAAATAAATTGCTTTTGCCCTTTTTTTGATTATCATATGCTCATTATTATACTTTACCAAGAGAAAAGTATGGAGATGAGATTCCAGGAACAATCTATCTGGGTGAGGTGTTTTAATCAATGGTCTTGCTCTGGTGATTAAGCAGAGACTTCTGTTTTGGCAAGATAACATTAGTTTCTCCTGTCATGCTCCAAAAGCCACTGGGAATCTTCTGCAGATCATTAGATATGCTACAATAAAGCTTTGGTACATTCCCTTTTCTTCCTTAAATTACTTCTTCACTGTCCTATCATTTCCCGTCACCATTGGCACTGCATTATTATTATCGCTCCCCTGAAACATGCACCAGAGCTATGTCTCCAGGCCATTGGATGCCATTTTCAATTGAGGCTTCCACTTCAAAAATATAAATTAAGAAAATTTCATTATCTCCTGCCAGGGGCCATTATTCACCACTGTTCTAGGGAAGATTAAAAATGCAAGATCTATAGTCTTGAACAAATACTCCAGTATTAAAATGAGGATCTGGGTGTAAACGACAAGGCTAATATACTGGGACTAACTGAAATTAAGACTGAATCTACAAACTGAGTTTGTTACAGATCAAGGGTATAGGCAAAGCTAATTCTAACGGGCAGTTGAATTCTAAATTCACGATCCATTCCAGCGGGGGCTTCGTAGAGTGATGGTCTTAACATACCTAGAAGCAAATCTGATGTAAATTGTATCAGCTTCATTTCAAAGCCGTGGGACATATATCTCCGTTTTCTCTCAATGGAAGTCAGGCTTGTATGACCGAAATGTGCATCAATAGGTTTAGACTCAAACAACGCTGACCATATTTGTAATGCTATAACAAACTGAACTTTTCCTGAAAATCTACTTTGGTTCCTGAAGTTGTTGAATACATTTTTAATATGTGGTATGTATGTGTGCAGTTTAATGCAGTTACCCCAAATATATATATTTAACCTGACAGCAACAGATGCTAGTGTATCTCACCCTAAGTCTGTTTGGACAGATCATGTGTGGCATTTTACTTTTTAAAAGAATCAACAGAATTTCTGCATATTGCAGGCAGAAACATCAAAACACATGTGACTACATCTCATTTTAATTTTAACAAATCTGACTTACAAACATATACTGTAAAATTGCCATAGAATAGGGAATCTAGCCCACTTGGGACTGCTTGAGATGCTTGATGGTGGCTGGGCTTGCACATATGCAAACACACATGCTTTTGTTTATGCAAATACACACAGATACTTATCCCCTGAAACATGATGGAGAACTAATAGTGAAAAATAGGGTCTGTATAAAAGCCAATAATTTTCAGTACATGAGGGGAAACACAGATGCATAGTTTTCTTTAATTGTTTAATAGCTAATGATTTATTGGACATTATTAATTACTAAATAAACATAAGGAAACTAAAAGTAGTGCAATTAATATAACGTAGGAGGTGTTGCATAGTAATGATCATATGTCATAATTAATGCAATAAGTAATGCTTGGAGCAGATATTTTAAAATGTAATATAAATACTAAATACAACAATCCTTTCCTGTTTTTCTTATTCTCAAAATCAATAATGCGGAACAAATTAACTTGAAAGTAAATTGGCAATTGTCTACTGAAACGCAAGAACCCTATGATTTTGTTTTGCATGTAGAACCAAAAGGACACGATCCATTAAACAAAAATCTTACAATGCTACACAATTAGTGAAGTTTTAGCAAACGCGAATGAAAGCAGTGGTGCCAGGAACAGTTATTCGAAACTATCGGAGGTACTTTGAAGAATGTACAACATGTCAAAGGACTGGGCAATGAGCCAATGAGCAGAAAACAAGAGGTCACTTAAATAGTGTCTTTCCATTTAAGAAAGGCACTTTTTGATTCAAGCTAGATCTACGTAATTTCTGCTACTTAAAAATCCGACAGGATATTGGCTGCAACTAAAAGTTACAACTACATTATGCCACTGGCATAGTGGAGTTCCTTATGGAGCCTCGTGTATATGCTAGCTGCTTAGTCCAGTGTTTCCCAACGTCAGCCATTTTAAGATGGG
>JANHGC010001924.1:30128-45339 GCA_027560395.1 Boaedon fuliginosus
GTCGACAGACCCCCTCGAGAAGGCCCAGGGATATTGAGAGCGCAGGAACTACATGTGTAGGGAGTGTGTGGGTTGTGGGGTTTCCTTGGTTCACTCCTGAGTCAGTACACAGTAGCCCTGAGGCGGCTGCGAGTTATTTCGCTGCTCTGCCTCTCCCAGCCCATCAGAGATCGCAATTATGACTTTTACCCAGGGGGAAAGCCAGATGGAGGTTCTCCTGGAATTCTGCCTCCACCCGAGAGGAAGCAGCAACTTTGGTGGAGCAACTGTGTCATTCTTCCATCAGACCCGCTGTATGTTCAACGGTACAGAACAGAACAATACAGCTGGAAGGGACCTCGGAGGTCTTCTAGTCCAACCCCCTACCCAACCAGGAGGCCCTATACCATCCTGGACAAACTGTTCATCCTGGACAATCTCTTCTTTAAAACTTCCAATGTTGGAGCACCCACAATTTCTGGAGGTGAGTTGCTCCATCGGTTAATTGTCCTCACTGTCAGGAAATTTCTCCTTAATTCCAGGTTGCTGCTCTCCTTGATGAGTTTCCATTCGTTGCTTCTTGTCCTGCCTTCAGGTGCTTTTGGAGAAGGGATTGACACACCCCCCACCCTCTTCTTTGCGGTAGCCCCTCCAATATTGGAGCACGAAAGATGCAGTGGCAGGTTTCATGGATAATTCTCATCTCAAAAGGGTCCTATTTTCATTTGTTGCGTCACCCCAAAGCTCCCCTCCGAATTGCCCGTCGCTTTTAATGGCCAAACATAAGAGTTTGAAAATGCAGCTTCTCCAAAGGCATAAGAGGGAAAGGAGGATATAAACCACCACGTGAAGCTTTTCAATAAAAATCGCTCTGTATTGCAACCTTCAGTAGGCAAACACAGACAAAACGCATTCAGATTGTTTCATAACACTTACAAAGCTTCCTTCACAAGGTTATTACTACCACAGGTCCCACACCAACTTACTAAATTGACGACGACTCTATAATAATAAAGGCGCAAAATATTGCTTCATAGCATATTTTGAAAATAATATAAAAATAATTTTCTATATTATAATTTAAACTTGGCTTGTAAAATTCCAACACAATACAGCCTTTTATGTCTACAAACAAAACATTTACAAACACCTTCCTTTAAGGGATTCTTGTTTAAAAAAAAAAAAACCAGTATATTATCATTATTTTTCCTTTGTTTTTTTTAAAAAAAGAACCATCGTGTGTACAGGAAAAGCAAGTGTGCAAACAACCGACTGAAGTAATTTGAATTCCAGGCCATGTTCTATTCTGCAAGAATTCTGTAAATTTTGCCAGACATTCGAAGCGAAATTGTATGTTGTAACAGATTCAAACATCGGTGAAAAGACATTTGGAGTGATGGACAGCTATAATTTGTCATTGCTGGTTCTTTATCCCCAAGATCAAGCATTTTCCCTCAGAAGGAAGGAGAATTATCACCAATCCACCACTATAATAACTTATTTCTTAAACCTTCACAATAGACTCTTAGAGATCAACAGCATTGAATCGATAACGGGTAAATAATAAAAGTAATTAAAAAAGAGACATATTCTTCAACTGCCATTGTTACGAAGACATGACACTCCTAATTTGGATCTGACATCCTAAATAATATGATTTGGGATTCTTTTTAGAGTAGGTTTAGATTTATTCCCATTGATATATTCTGGCCCTTGTTGAATATTTTCTAACTCTGCGCATTTGCACATCGATTTTTAACCGGCAACAATACAGCATTTGCCCTAAAGATAAGTTGGGCTATTGCTACTCGCTTCCAACTCAACGATTAAAGAGACTCTTTGGGAGCTGAGCTCCTAGCCAACATCTCACCCTGCATTTCCCCCAAACTTTTAGGCACATTTTCTCTCCCTTCTTCGACGTACAGTTAGAAATTCTGGAATCTACCCATTACTGCTTACGGTGCTTTCCAAAATTTTGGGGGCCACATCCCTCATATGATATTTAACATCGGGGTTTTGTTTTTCAAAGGGAAAGACTGACTTCTGTTTTGATTGGAATGTGCATCTAACTGCACAATATTTTCCTGTAGAAATTGAATTTTTTTCCTCCCCTATCTGCCCTGCTTACAAGGGATAGATGGGCTTACATGTCTCTTGTAACATGTAAGGAGAATAATGTGATTATTTCAAATCAACAGCACCAAAGTACTTAACCTGCACTCGCTTCCTGGGAAACGAGACAGACCTTATTCACACTTTGGGGTGCTCCTGGGTCAAGGTCATGATTTCACCTGTAGAATGAGATTTTAGGTTGAGTTAGAACAGGGTTCCCCCACTTTGGCAACGTGGGAATTTGTGGAATTGAAGTCCACACTTCTTCAAGTTGCCGAGGTTGAAACACGCTGAGTTAGAGGAATCCATATCGAGTTAGAAGAATTTACACACAGGGTTAGCAGAGCTATTGCTACACAACACGTACACAACAGCTCTATTGCCTTTCCAGAATGCTATGGGGAGGTCCAAACACAACATCGTCTTTCACTTGTCACCTTGCAAATTCCCATTTCCCGTTTTAGATACTTCAGTTGGGAAATCGCAGAGGCATTGAAAGTGAAAGCACGATGTGTTGTCCAAGGAAATGGCCTGGCCATTATTGTTGCTATTGTTATTTATTTTGCAAGAACAACAGTGAGTAATTAACTGAAGGTGGAGAAGGGCACCAGCCTTAGAGAAGAACCTTGCTTCCCAGTTCAACTTTTGCTTCTAATGACCGTTCGGTTATGACTTGCTGCAAAACGTCCAGTAGATGTGCTGAAAAACATCTACCACGCACACACAACACAACTTCTCTGTAAACACGAGAGGATCATGTTTTATTCATTCATTAGCCCTTGGAAATACTTGTTTTAAGTGGATTATTACAAAGTATGAGAATGCCTAGGTACCGGTTGCTTGCAAACCTTCCCTTAGCTCTTTTGCTCTATAAAAGAAAGGCTAAAACTTTTTGCATAATTTTTTTGTCTTTTAATAGTATTAGTAGAATGGCTCATACCTGTCCAGAAAACTGCCTGCTTTCTTCAATGCAAGTTCCCCCTATTATTTATGTATATTTTAAACATAAATCTTTTTTAAAAAAATTATCTGTAAAAACATTGCTTTGCCCAGAACAGTTAGCAACACTAAGTACATTCAACCACTGTTCCAAGATCTGACACACCAAATAAAGTGGACAATCCCTCAGAAAAAAATTCTTACACAGGTGCCACTGAAATGACAGGTGTGTATTAGGTTTTCTTTGAGAGACCCCTGTGCATTTCAGCAGGGCTTGTGTAGAAGACCCTCTACTTTTGCACAACAGCCTCTGAAAACAACCCACCCCCAATTCCGACATCTACATTGGAACTGTGTTTTTTTGCACAACTACATTCTTCACTTAGAATTCACTTCCAAGATTACCCCTAGCCCTTAACACACTGAATTGTCTACAATATCCACCTGTCCCACCCCTGACCCAACTCACAAACTTGTACAACACAAATGGAATAAAACAGTAGTAGCATAACGGATTGTGGGTATGTTTGTGTCTTTGTATGCACATGTATTCACACTTATAGAGAAAGAGAGAGAGACAACGAGGGAGAGAAATATTCTAGTAAAATCTTGTTTGGCTTTGATAAAATGCAATCTCTCAGGAACATAAATGTTAATCTATATTAAAAAAAACATTAACAATTTATAGCTTTGAGTCTTTTTCTAAAAAAATCCAAGTAATCTTCCATGAAAGTTCTAATTCCAGCAACTTTTCATACATTTCATGTATCTAGTTTTCTTCCTGTAAATATAGTGCTAATATTTTTTTTCTTTTTTCTCTTTCTTTCTTTCCTTCTTTCTTCCTTCCTTCCTTCTCCACTAACTATTGACTTCTTGCTATTTCAAGGATTTGCGTTTGCAGAGCTCTACTCCATAGTAATTATAGTCTTTGCAATAATTTAAGGATTAGGCTTCAAATCAAATCGTGAGGAAGAGAACCAGTGGAATAATTCGAGGAGGCATCTGATATTTTGCTCCAAGGCAGAGAGCATCAACTATTTCATGCCTTAAGGCTCGCAATGTATCCATATACGTTGCTTGTGTGTGTGCCTATTTGCGTACATCGTTCCGAAAAGATATCATTCGTGTAAGAAAGACGCCTTTGAGCAAAAGAAAAACGAAGCGCCTACTAGTGACAATTTGTTTAGATAGCTAACTTTACCTACAGGAAGTCTACAGAGAGCCTCCGTCATCCAGGTCCTGGTTGACCCAAAGGTGCTTTTTCAAGAGGCAACTGGACTTTCTGGGGTTTTCCTTCAGAACTGAAGAAGCTTCTTGGATGAGAAGTGAAACATCTTCAAGGAAAGACAAAGAATGACCAGTGGCCTCTTGAGAAAAAAAAACCCTTTTGGGTTCACCTACAGAAGTGTATTCGTAGGAATAGTGAAGGCTGTTCCTTCACCAATCCATCAGTAGTAATAAATATTTGCTTAACTCACCCTCCCTTAAAAACAATGTCCAATTTCTCTCTCTCTCTCTCTCTCTCACACACACACACACGTTATGAATCACAATCACAAGTTGCTCCATCTGGTACCCTTGTTTCTTTGGCCAAAGAAATGAATCAGCAATCACCACAACCAAGAAGGAACATCAAGACCCCACCGCCTTCTTCGGAACTGGAAGGAAGACTCCTAGGAATGAACTGGACCCCAAGTTCAAGAGTCAGACATCCCAGTCCCACCTCAGTTGAGTATCTTGATCCCAAAGTGGAAGCACAAAAGGCATGGGAAAGACATTCTCCAACACGTTCTTCCTCCCAGATCTTAGAGGAAACATTGACAAAAAAAGCCAATTAGTATTAATAATAAGAGTCACCTCTTCTCCTCTCTCCGAGATTTCCCAAAGACTAGGAATAAGCTAGGAATCAAGGTTTCGGTGCACATCCTGGGACACTCTTCTGGGGTGTGGGCCCACAGATGTGATAACCCAGCGGCATTTATGGGGGAAAGTTGGTCTTAACCGAGATCTGCCACCTACAGAAACTGTGATAGTCAAGTATTATTCAACCTCCCCAAATTAAAATTCAGCGATGCCGAGGAAACCTTCTCATTCCTTTTCTAGGCTGGTCTGAATGCATCAGCGATTGGCTCTCCAAAAGACTTACGACAAGGTGAGTGAAAAGCATGAGGAAGTAACTATGGATAGTAGGCACCATTGTTTTATATTTAGGGATGCAGAACCAAATATAAAATGATGCATGATCAGGAGAGGAATTCTTACACCTGGGTGTAAGGGCCTTGAATGAGCTTTTCAAAATCACTGGGATATTTGAAGGTGCTTTGCAAGTTGGGGGGGTCAAATGGTTTCCCTTCTCTTTTTATGAATGGAATGGAATCAAGGAATAGAATGGGTGAGGAGGTACAGGATGAGATGTAACTTAGGATGGGTGTAGACAAAAGTTCTCCTAAGAGTTAGGTTATATTGCTCTGTATAAGAATGTGGCGCATTCTTATGTCCTAACAAGCTTAGGTCTGCCGATGAAGATGATTACAAGACAAGAACACAACAGAATAGGAAGGAATCCCATTATGGATTGCATCATGGTTTTTACAACAAACCATTGGCTTGGAAAAGTAGGGAGAAGAAAGATAAAAGTGGTTCCTGCCACTTTTTCCTCAGGCCTTACCAGATATATGATTGAATCTAACCTAAATCACAAGTGGTGGAGACACCATGGCTTTTTCTGAAAGATTACGCGCACAGCTGAGGAGTCTACCCAAACTCAAGAAAAGTCATGCAGGGAGGAAACGTTTGGTGTGGAAACTAGAATGGCTTCTCTGTCTGTTTTGACTCATTCATCAGCTATGAGACGACGCGATACATCTTTATTGTCATTGTCCTGTGCAGAACAACGAGATATGAATGGATGCTATAAAATGTTCTTCCCTTATTCACAGTCTGCCTACTCCAAGACCAGAGGCAACTTCTGAAGAAGGCTTAGCATCTTCAGATGATGGAGATGACCACGGACCAAGATACTGACGAGGGCTAAATGTTCAGGTATGTCGATTTGGGATCCACTGCAAAATTTCTCTTTCTTTGTGAGACCAATTCTGGACAAGGGTATAAAGGCAGCTGGCAGCTTGGAAGATGCTGTTCTCAAGAACTTGGACTGGCAGCAAGAAAGCCACCTGCCATTGTTTGGCTGCAAAACGACATTTCCCTTTATTGTCCTCTGCTAACTCTTATGGCTGATTTTAACTCTGATTTATATTTTTGACGGATTTTTGCTATCTAACGGTTGCTGCTTGCAGAAAGCTATCCATTGGTAAAATAAATAATCAGGGTTGTCCCATTTATACACTACGAGACCTGTGACAAAATAATTTGATACCTTCTAGAAAAGCTATCCGGCTGGTTCAGTCATCTACAATCTCAGCTCGATGGAGCTTTTAAAATAATTGCTAAAATAAACCCAGCCGCTCGTCCTTTTTCTGAATTCAAACTTCGAAGGGCCACATTGGAGAATGTGTAGAAAATGCACACACACACACCCCGAAAAAACCGATAGCCTGCTTTTCAAAAAAATAAGTGTCCATAATTTAACATCAGTGCAAATGAATGCAGGCCAATTTTGTCTCCTGGGTTGCAGGCTACAGGAAGTTTGGAACGAACCAACATCCGGGAAAAATGTAACAACACAATGTGGCAACAGCAGTATTCCTAAACTCGGTGAATGGTACAGCCTGCAGTGCAGGACGACAAGCTGACCGCACTAGCCTGACCCTAAACTTCCAAGTGCTCCTTTTTAATATGAGAGTCAAGCCTTATTTTAATGTCAGCCGGCAAGGTTGTGCAACTGAAGGATGGACCCGTCCATCTTGACCAATCGGTGCAGCCCAAAACCGGAGATCACTGAACAGGAGCGCATGAATGAATACGTTTCTGTTGGGTGAGAAAAGATGCTGTCTTGGACCCATGCTTTCATTTGTGGGTCTATGGGAAAAAGGGGGTTATTAAAAAAACAACACCACAGTTTATAGCAAGGATGTTAGTGAGTTAATGCGCACTAAATGCACCTTTACGATGCTCGCTTCCTCTAAAAATAAACAGCAAGGGAAGAAGAGCGATGGAACATGGCATTTCTTCAGTGGAGCTGATCTACAACAAGGGTGGGGAAGTCTGGAACTCTTGTGACTTGTGGACTTCCACTCCCAGAATTCCTGAGCCAGACTTCTGGGAGTGGGAGTCCACCCGTCATAAAAGGTCCAGAGGTTCCCCACCTCGCAACTACAGAATGAGGCAGACACAAGTGTACACTTACCACACCACGTCTTCTATTTTTATGACTTTTCCCCTAATCTTTCTACTACCTGAGTGATGTCAGTGTGAATTCAGGCACCATTAGTAAAGTTTTGACCACACGGACACAGCACTGACTAAGAAGTAAAGACCCTCTCCGATTACCAGCGTACATAAAAAGAAAGACACCAACGAAATGGGAGGCCCCCAACTCTTGGTCAACCACAGATCCTCGCTTGCTTGCTTTCTCTTTCTCTTTCTGTTTTCTTGCCCACTACCCCTGCAAAAGAAGAAAAATTTAAAAAGCTTGCGCTTCCTGGAATCCCCCCTGGTCCTTCCTCTTTCAGTCCCTTACCACATACAGTATGTCCTAAGTAAGAAAAAGAACGCAATAAATATTTATTCGGAGAGCTCCACGGTCTTCAATGCCGGGACCTTTTACTCTCCCGCTCCCTACGTTTGAGTTCCTCCTTGTAGCAGCAGGAACAGAAGTTCTTGGTTTCGGGGCGGCCGTAAAAGGAGCAATTCTCCGTCTTGCAGCGGTTCTGCTGGATGGCATACATAGGGCAAACCGTGGTCCTGCTTCGGTTTTTCTCATTGTTCAACCAGGTTTGTGGCGCTTCTTCGTCCACGTACTCTAAGCTGTCTCTCAGGTCGTTGCTGTTATTAAACCCGTTGGTGTACGTTTGCGACTTGGGGTCCGTGGGCAGAGTGTAGGCCAAGGATTCCACCGTGTTGACCGTACGGATGTCGGCTATCCGGGCCGGACTGTAACTCTGCGAGGACAAGGAGCGGTTCTGCTGAGGGTAGGTGGCACACGTCTTGAGGGTGCCCACCACGGGCTTGTAGACGTCGTCTTGGAAGCTGGATGGCTTGGCGTGGAAGTCGTGCAGGTGAATGACGCTCTGCCTTTGGACGGGGGGCGTATGGCTATAATGGGCAGACACTGGGATGGGGCCACTCTTCTTGGCGCCGTTGCTAGGGGACGGAAAGGAAGCCGCCGTGGGATTAGAACGGTCCCTGAACTTTAGAACCAGCTGAGTGGTATGGCTTTGAGGCAACACTGGTGATGCCCTCCCCTGAGGAGACGAGTCCAGCTTCTCCTTGGAAAACCCTTCTTGGTCCAGTTTCCGAGAGGAGGAGCTGCCAAGAGCCGCCGCCTTCTTCTCCGCCTCTTTCCGCTTCTGCTCTTGTTCGGCGCTGAAGCGCTCCTGGGCGCTGGTCAAGTAGTAGCCAATCATCTCCTCGTGGAACTGGTGTCTATGGCTGGTCAGGAGGAGGCCGGCAAAAATGAACTTCCGCTCCCCTTGCATGGCGGCTCTCAAGATGTTGAGGCTCAGCTTGACGTCCGTGCTGTATTTCCAGGCGTCGGGCTGCTTCTCAGACGGAGACTTCGAGTTGGCTTTTTCCGCGGGGGAAACGCTTGCCTTCTCCGTGGGCGACGGGGTGGTCTTCTCCGAGGGGGATGTGCTCGCGGAGCGGCCCGATTCCTCTTTGCTTCCTTTGCGCGATTTCGACTTCTTCTCTTTCGTCTTCTCCGCGATTTCCCCGTTCTTGCCGTTGCCGGCGTTGGCTCGGTTGATCTTGCCGTGGACTAACCCACCGAGGCCCCCCATGTTCTTCTTCAGCTTGATGCCCAGAGTCTTGCTGAGACTCCCGAGTTTGTTGGCCACCGAATCCCCCCGGTTCTTCTCCTTGTCCTTCCTCTGCTTCTCTTTCTCTTTCCCGTTTTTGCCGTTATTGCCGTTGGAATTACTACAGATGGAGTCCCGGTCTGAATCCATGGAGTCAGCCAGCGACTGGACGTCTTCCCCAGCGGAGGCCGTCGGAGACTCTGGTTGCGCCAACGGAGCCTGAGAGAGGAAGCAGGACAACAACCCTTAGAAACCGGGAGGGGCTGGAGCCAAAGAACCGGCGTGCACATTTGCATGCAGTCTGTCCAAACCCTTCGCTGCTGAAAGACCAAGCTATCTTTAAAGGCCTGGGTGCTGTGCGTAACACCTGAAATACTACAGGGACAGCTGGCTTAATATTTGGGGGGGGGATTACTTGGTTTTCATTCAATGAGTTATAAAAAAGTTCACCAAGCTTTTCCAGTCATTTGGCATCCAGGATGAGGGATAAAGCAGTGGAAGGAATTAGATACTAACATTTTATACAGTTACGTTCTGATTTAATCTGGTCAGGGGTCATCATGCCCCTTCGGAAATAAAGGCTGATGCTGCAACCCAAGTTGTCTCTATAAGGCAGTGATGGCTAACCTTTTTGGTACCGAGTGCCCAAAGTGCATGTGCACATATCCCCAAAATGCAATGTGTGCACCCCCCTGCACGTGCACCCCTGCACACACACCCTGTACATGCATCCTTCCCCCTTTGTTTGCACGGCAGACACCCAAAGACCAGCACGTGCGCCGGTGCGGCAAAGCTGAACTGGGGCAACGGCTCACGTACCCACAGAGAGGGGTCTGCGTGCCGTCTCTGGCCCAGGTGCCATAGATTCGCCATCACGGCTATAAGGTAAAATTGGGAGCGATTCTTAGAAGCTTCCTAGATTTTTCCTACCAACCACGCATCCCTTCTGTGGTGCTGTGCAGGTATTATTCCTGTTCCCACAACTGGCCAGAAGTCTTTTGTCCCTGGGTTGCTGCCCAGCCCTTACTGCACTCTCTGAGGAGAAACTCAAGCCCAAGAAATAGACCTTATTTCTCTCAAGCCAACAATCAAAGGCAAAACGTTACCCGGGTTTCTGACGGCATGCGAATCCAGGTTACGTTCATGTAACTGTGGAGAAGGTTAAGCTTTGCTTCCAGAGACAGAATCAAACTGGGAACACAAAAAAGAGATGGGGGGGAGAAGACACCGTGTCATGTACATTACACAAAAGGAATTGGGTCGAGGTTTTGCTTGGGTTTGAGGAAACGTGAGTGACGCTTACTTCCATAGCAAAATAAAACGCGAGAGGCAGTAATAACTAATTAAAAACAATATTTTTACTTAGGAAAATAAAAAAGAACAGTTTTAAAAGGTAATACTGACTGCCTAATCAATAAAATATAATGCAGGCAGGCAACATGTGTCTGCTCAGGTTGAAAGCACAGGAAAGAAGGAAGGAAGGATGAGAAACTAAGGACATCCCACACGCCTTAGATTAGGGTAAGGCAGAGACAGGTCAGAAAAGTTGCCTGCCCGTTTAACACATTATTAGCCAGAGCCAGCATATGTGACAAATTGCCACAGGTGTTCCCACTGCAAAATGGTCTCTCCAAACCGCAATCTTAAAGGCAAGGATAGGACCAGGAAGACAAGGAAAAGGAGTTCCCCTACGAGGGTTGAAGTGTCTCCCCTGGCGAGACCCAATCTGGCTGTGATTGTGTTACAAGAGCGCTGAAGGCCCAATCTTTCCCTCGGGTTGGCAACCCCCATTACGCAAAGCCTGCCAAGCATCCTGCACAACACACAGGGGCCCTTTTCTTAATCTTAAAAGAGACGAAAAAGAATCTTACTTGGCCAACTTGATGTTATCACTGTCATCAGTGCCCCATTCCCAGTCTTTGCCCGGATCAACCGCGAAGTGCAAAGGCAGTAATTTATGTTCAGAATCGGTCAGAGGGATCACCGCTGAAGGAAAGAAGAAAAGATCAGAAAGGAAGATGGCTTGGGAAAGAAGAAGAAGAAGAAGAAATGTCTGAAGAACAAGTGAGTGAGAAAGAGAAAACCCCTAAATGGCGAGCGGCCCACTTATGGCGGAACAATGCCAGTCTATATATTTTGATCATGAAAAAAAGCACCTTTGGGGCAACCAGGACCTGGATGGCAGAGAATCTCTACAGACTTTTAACGTTCATGTCAACAATTCTGTCAGCCAGGCTATCAGGGGGTCAACACTCATGCTAAGGGTTTGGACAGAGATGGGACTTTCACATCGTTGCTACGGCAATAATCAGACATGTGAGGGATGTTTACATCTGGGCAGAAGGAAAACCCACGCCTGGTTTTTTCCCCTTTGTCTGGCTTCTGCCTGGAGCAGACGTTTTTCTATAGTTCTCTCTGAGAATGTAGACAGGTAAGGCTTTTATATTATTTTCAGTCAATTTTCTGTCTTAGTTATATGCCTACGCGTTTTATTTTACTTGCAATGAATCACAAAGATCCACGACTCTGGAGCCTGGCTGGGTTTCATGACAGTTCAAAGTATTTCGCCTGCGTTAGAAAGCACCACCTGCTAATACAAGAAGAGATCTGGTAGACAGATCAATGAACAGAGCTACTGAGGGGAGGGGAGATCCAGTGGCTTGTCATATTGTCCCTGTAGCACTAGATGGCACTCGCTGTGTGTGGCAACGACTGGCTCTCATTTAAAAGCACGGGACCTTTGGAATAAAAGCCACAGAGAAGCCCTGGCTCTTTTAATTGATTAATTAATTACAGGTGCCAATGAAGCAGCAGGTAATCTGAGGGCATCTTATGCAACATGTCGAGAATTCTGGGTCACTCCTGTAAGGCTCTGCAGCGACTTTTTAAAATTTTGCATTTTGATGTGAGGGTTATTTTCGAAGGAAACAAAAGGATTAAACATGAGATTGGAAGTCTGCCCGAGAGATTTCACCACCAAATAACATTTTGCAAGCTTCTTTCTTCTCCTGCCCTTTAAATAAAATTGCAGCATGTTAGAGGAAAGGAGGAAATGACCAGGCTACCTTTCTTCCCTTGCTGTTCTTCCACTTTTAACTGTTAAAATTTTAACAGAAATGTTGTAAGGTGCGGGCAGGAATCTTGACGTTCAATTTTTTAAAAAATGGGAACATAATGTCTACTTTCTCATGTAACAGGGAATATATAATGCATACAGGCACTGTTAGTGTATGAGCTGACTTTTATTCTCATAACAAAACCTAAAATCTAATCTAAATCTAAAATCTATATCTAAAATCCAATAAAAAACCCCCACAAAAAACAGGAGAAAGATAGCCAAATTCAAACTTTTCAGAAGAATGCATCCAGACTGAGAACGTCCAGAGGGATGCATCCTTTAATTCAATTAACTTAAACCAGAGGAGGGTTCCTGCAAAATAGTACAGTCCGTCTCCAGAAACCACTGAAAAAGATTCTGTGCAAATTAAAAAAGAACCAAACCAGCCCACTAGATAATTCAATCCATTATAAACAGCCATTCTCCCCCTCAGATCTTCATATAATGCAGGTGGAACCCGTTCAAACAACGGTTTGATGACCAGGACACAGCTACAAAAGGCAAAACGCTCAAAATAATCAGTGGAAAAGCCCAGGCAACTAAGTCACACTTCAAAGTTTAGATGCAAGGAGTTCGTCTCAATCTCGCCCAATGCAAAGATGAGACAGAACCATGCTGCAAATATACATGGATCCCTCGATGTCTCTGAACTGTTTCTAAACAGTTGCAAACATAATAAAATTGCGGTGATGCAATTAACACACTGCGTCTCTTCCTCTCCCCTTTGGTCTGGCCGAAAACAAATTTGTGGCGGACAAGAAGCCCAGAGAGCACCAAAGACCTCACCTGTCAACCCTCAGGTATGAATATTCTCTTCTATTACAAGATGGCAGCACTACAAGATCTAACAAAACTGCAGGCACATCACACACACACACACACACACACACAGTTAATCTGGAGCATTTAAAAGAAGACCTTCTCTAGAATTTTTTACTGAGGATATTAGTTTATCCAAAATGGCTCTACCTTTGCAATCCTCGGTGGCTCTAAATCGAACAAATACCCATTTTCTTCCGGAGAAGTTGGGTTGCCACTCTTCCTAAATCCATTTACAAATACAATAGTAAATGCATGCATACAGGACGACAATTGTCATCTCTCCCAATTCTTTCCGAGCTTCTCCTACAACCTGCCAGGAAAGCCATCATCTCATCCCGCGTTGTTGCTAAGTAGACCTCCTCTGTCGCTGCCTCTCTTCCCGGTCACAGGGTCTCCTTGTTCTGCTGAAATCAAAGGAGGCTTTGAGCAACTCTGGGAGAGAAGCCACGACGCTTCTCCCATCGGGGGAAGCCAGCCCTGCGGCAGAAAGAAGGACTTGTAGTCTTTGAACTGACCAACGCGCGTGGGGAAAGAAGAGGCTTCTAGGGATATATTGGCCACCGATCCACGGCTGAAAGGATTTCGGCATGGCGCTCATTCACCGCCACCAGCGAGGCTTTAGAAAGGGAGAAGGCCACTTCTGCCTTCCCCAGGAAAGGCCTCTTGAAAGAAAACCCCAGCGGGAGGATGTAAAAATCCCTTCACGGGGACACTCGGCATCCTCCGATCGATGAAAGCAGGTCCCGAGAGGAAGATCTGAGATTTCTTTCTGGGATCTCTCGGGAATTCCTTCCCGAAACTCTTTTAAGGTTTGATTTTCCAGAGAGGAATGCTGCAAGGTTTGGGGAGGGGATGGAGACGAGAGAAGACTCACACCTGTCACCTACTTCATACGGAAACCTCGTGCAGAATTGAAGGGCAAACTAGGCTGGGAGCAAAGGATTTGGACACTGCAGAAGGTGGCTCATTTAATACTGAGAGGAGCCACAGGAGGGCTTCAGATCAAGGGGCAGCCTCGAAAACAACACACAGGGGTCCCTTTTGGGGCAAAGCAAGCTCTGCCAACCCTTCTCCAATTTATTTTTTAATGTCTGGAAGACGGGTGGAGCGGTTCCCTTCATCACATTCTTTGTTTTCCTGTCAGAGCAATGGAGGGGGAGAGGAGGCTCCTTTGATCTTACTGTTATTATTTTTGTGTTTATGACTTCCTTTGATTTTTAAGGGTGGCAGTTGGCTTATCACGGTCTCTTCCCTATCAAACTCATGCTGACTGCATTGCCCCAGCAGTGAGGGATGAAGGAGGAGAGGGGAAGGCTGAGGAACACGTGTGAGAAGGATGTCCCCGTTCGGAGTTTATCCCCACATCACCTTCCGAAACCCCACACAAGAATTTATGTCAAGCTTCTAAGAGAAGATGAAGCCTTGCTGCCTTCCCAGTTTACATCTGTGTTCTTAGCCTTTTGACACCTTTTAATTCAAAGCCATGAGCCTTTATTTCTCCATCAGCTAAAGTAGGATTGTGTTTTTTTCACAGCTGCAACAGACGGCTCCCTTGTCTCATCACTAGCCTTTTCCTTGTTTCTGTGCGCATCTTAGTGACTCCATAATAACCTGAAGCATTTTATTTGCTCCTGAGCTTCTTAGGTTTTACTCTGGTTTTTCAACTCTCTCTTGGAGAATATTCAAGAGAATTCAGGGGAAACAAACCTCATTCAAAGTATAGACACACCGGAGACATTTTTACTGTTGATCAAAAGGCAAAATGCCCAGAGGAAAAAAGTTAAGGGGAAGGATTGCTTCCATTTTAGCTGTCAGATGCTTTAGAATTGACCTGGAATTGTGAGTTCTATGTTATGCTGGAAATCCATCCGCCCAATGCAGGGTGATCTGGGCACACGCAGCTTTCAGAGGTTCCTATCAAACCATCTTCCAATATGAGATGTTGCAGATTCATCCTTGGCTAAATCTCAGTCCTGGTCAGTTCTAGGCTAAAGGGTGGTTGGGTCCCTTCTTGGTGACAAGTCGGTTTGATCTGAAGCCGGACATACCTTGCTCCTTCTGCTGATCCTTCTGTTCCATTGATACGAGGGCCGAGAAATGGGCTTGGTCATAAGCCAGGACCAGGGGAGAACAGTGGCATCGGTTGGGCATGACTTCCAAGGGCAAGTAAATTCCACCGAAGGGGATGGGTGCAAATGCTGTGAAAGACACACAAGAGGTTGCTGCACTACAAGACAGTTGTGGTAGGGGGTCAGTATTTCTAGCAGTGGCCTATCAGTCAATGGTTAAGCAACCCAATGAAGAAGGAGAAATGCAGAATATT
>JANHGC010001924.1:82501-93152 GCA_027560395.1 Boaedon fuliginosus
ATCTATCGCTATTTCTATCTATCTATTCCTATCTCTCTTATCTTTATCTTTACCTCTGTCTGTCTGTCTGTCTATCTGTCTGTCTGTCTGTCTATCTCTCTATCCATCTATCTGTCTGTCTGTCTGTCTGTCTGTCTGTCTGTCTTACAGGCCACCCCTTCGCATCATTAAGGCAACGCTGCTTTCCTGACCGTCTGTCCCCTTTTGGGAGCAATCTTCTCGCAGCACCCCCATTTCCCTGGGAGGGGACCCCAAATCTTCCCAGGCAGGTGGCTTGACTTTTTATGCTTTGTCTCCATGCTGCACAAAAGCAGGAAGAATTAAGATAGCCTATTAGCGAGATGGAAGCAATTTCTCTCGCAAGAAGAACAAATATCCTGAGGCCGCAAGGATTTCAGCGAAGACGTTCGGGTGGGAGGGGTAACTATCCAAAAGGGGGAGGGGAGGTAGGAAGTAAATATTAGTTTTGCATCTATTGACTCTTGCAATTTCCTTTGAAAACAAGGCTTCTACAGAGCCCTATAGAAAGAGCTGGCTGCAACCACTCCTTACTTAACAAGGGGGCGAGACGTTTGGTTGGGGGTCAGCGCTGGGTCTCCATTCAGCTCCCTGCCATGAGGGCCACTGCTGGCCTGGAGAAGACGCCGTGGGCTTTTATGCATTTGGTGACTTCTTGCAAATGCAGCATTTCCTCTGACGTCCTTCTAATTGGACCAATGCATGCCTCGTAAAATTATGGACTTTTTCTTTTCTTTTTTTTTTAATGAAAACCTCCTCTAATTAGTATCGTCATTAAAATTATTAGTTGGAAGAAGGGAGCTTTTTCTCATCGAAGAAAAAAGCAGGGGTCATCCGATGAAGGGAGATTTAGGAGAGAGAAAAATGCCATGTTCATGGACAACCTACAAAGAAAAGTATGGAATTTGGTGCCAGGAAAGAGCCTGACCCCACCGACATGGGCGCCTTCAGAAGTGCCCTTAGGTTAAATTGTACCTGATGACCCATCTACACACACACACACATACACACACACCTATTTTCTCTTAATCCCGGAGTTTTTCAGGAATGGTGGCTATGGAGCCTTGTTAGACTTTCATTTTTGGTCCCCAAACTCAATTTCCAAGTAGACGTGTTGCATTTCTCTGCTTAATGATGAACCGAGGCTGAATATTTATGATCTGTATTAATGATGCAGATTTCCCCCCTGTCTCTTTTTTTTCTCCCCCTGAAATAATCACTGGGGGCGGAGGCGGGAAGGGGGGGGATCTTCAAAAGCCGGCCAGAAATTGTGCCGCGCAGAATGTGCCTTTGGGAGGAGCCCGGCAGCCCGGCTGAAGGACGGGACCAAGCTGCCGGAAGAAGCCCGAGTCAAATATGACGTGGGTGGAGCCTTGAACTTGAGTTAAGTGGGATTTTTTTAGGGAGTTGCGGTGGTGGTTCTGGACCGGGTTGGAGCCGAAAGGGAGCGTCTCGTTCAGCAAGTTATTAATCTATAGAAGAAGCTGAAAAGGCAACCCCAGACAATCCGCTCATGTTTTGCATAGCTACACCGGAAGGTGTGAACCAGCTTGTGTTTTTCAGCCAAGGTGGGCTTCCAAGTCGAAATCTGGATTTAAAAAAAAACCACAAGTGCTGAAACAAGAGGTTTGTGCTCCATCCAAGCTTCGTAGGTAGCTTTCCAAGGTTTCTGTTCTTCTTCTGACCTCCTTCCAAGATCCTTGACTTACAGCCACGCTGGGGGCCAGAATTTCCATTGGCGCGGTGGCTCAGGGGCCAAGACACTGTCAGAAGGTCGGCAGTTCAGCGATTCAAATCTTGCGTGGGGAGGGGGGCTGGACTAGATGACTTACAAGGTCCCTTCGAACTCGGTTAATCTGTTAAATCTGCTTTCTTCTTGCTGATGCTACACTAATGGGGGGAGAGAGAGAGGGGAGGGTTTTTGCAAGGCTGGCAAAGGCTGGAGCCTGCAGCGCTTCCCCCCACCCCCCCAGTGCCAGAGCCTCGTGGGATGCCGTCTGCTGCTTCTGGGTGGGGAGGGGGGAAGGTTTTGGCAGCTGCCGAGGACGACAGCCTGGGAGACAGATGCGGATGGCAGACCCGGCCCACGTGAACGTACCTTTGAAGTGCTTTCTGGGGCGGGGGGCATTTCTCGTCTAATGCACCCCAGTGGAAGGGGCACTAAAATGAGCCCTTTGTGGAAAGTGGGCACCTGTAAGGGATGGTCGTGCCTCCGGGGGTCACACGATCCCCTTTTGGGATTCACTTAGTGGCTGCATTACTTATTTAACAACTGTAGGGATTCGCTTAACAGCTGCAACAAGAGGTGTCTCGTATCTGAACATTGCCCTGGCTGCAGATGCTCCCCCGGTCTCCCAAGGTTACCCTTGCCACCCATTGCAGTTGATTCACACCAGTGGTGCGATCCAACCAGTCTAACAACCGGTTCACTTTGCACACGAACTACCAGTTTGCCTGAACCAGCCCGAACCGGTAGAATCCCTGATTCACACCCATATCTTTGCACATCTGTCTTCCCCCAAACATGGAGCTTTCCGCTCTGACCTCCTGCTGGGCTCTCTCCAGGCAAGATTGGACAAAGAAGGAGGAAGCTGGGCAGAAGTCTCCCCCGGGAGAAGCCTCCAGAACTTTGGCCCCACCACGAAGCAGAAGGTGTTTGGCCAGTTGCTCTCCCAACCCTGGAGCAGAGATTCTTTGTAACCCAGAACTGATCGCTCCCTTCCTACAACCCTGTTCTGCTGGAAGATCAATTTGAGGTGGGACCAGAATCACGGCAAAATGGGTTTCACTGGGTTGAAGGGGGGGGGGGCCTTGGTGTGGCTGCCTTCTGTCTTCCTGCAGCTCTCTTGAGGTGATAATAAACGAGACCTGTTTCTCGCACTGTTTCTCCGGGCTCTTCAAACAAAGGTGGTGTCGTCAGCAGGAACAAAGGAAAACTCCTCGCCTTACCTCATCCCGGACTTATTTGTCTTCAGTTTCCTAAAATCAGAATTACATAAAGACACAAGGACATCGAGCCCGCCCTCCCGATGCGCCGGCTTCCTTTTGTTCTTGGAGCTCCTGGTGCACCGAGACTGCTCCAGGTGCTTAAATAATTGGGAAGACGGTTTCTTCCTTTCGGAATCTACTGGTCATTAGCAGATGGCGGCGTGCAGGAAGCGATGAAGAGGCAATTACCCCTTCTGTGCTCGTTCTCCCCAGCGGTGAGGCTCTCCTCCCTTTTGATGGGAGGCCCAGAGTCCCCCCACGTGGGAAAGAGAAGCTACCGTACCTGCGCTGGTTCGCACATCGGGTGATGCTCAACCTGGGACCTTTCTGGGTCCCCTCAGCCTGACCTCAGAAGGGAGAGGTGAGCCTGGGAAAAGGATCCTAGTCTCGGAGAAGATTCCTGCAGCAGACGGGATCTCCTCCGCGCCCCCAAGCGGCAGCCCTCCGTTCTTCAGGCCAATTTGATAGCTGGGAAATGCTAGGGAACTCAGGTTGGCCACCCGAGGGGCCTTTCACAGGCTGTTGGTTGCAACTCACTCGGCAGTTGGAGCCCCACCTGGGAGCAGGTCCAGAGGGATAAATAATCACACCGAGATACTAATCTTTCCCAGGGGGAGCTCCGCCCGGCTCCAAAGATTTCTGGCAGAGATGAAGTAATTAAGATTCCATGCTCACTGAAGGATTTTTCATCCTGATGCTCTTGGCAGCCCAGGTCCATCTGTAGAACGGACCTGATTCTGTCAGCTCGGCGAAATACGTGCGTGGCTCCCCATAGATCATTGGGGAAGCTGTCAGTTTCAGTTCCCAACAGCTGCCCGGGCAGATGTGAGCCACAGCCTTCGCATCATCTGGATGAGTCAGGGCAGCTATTAATATTGCCGGCTTCCCTGTGTCAACAGCTTCAGCCTCAGAAGGGGCAGCCTCTCCCAGTTCTCCAGCGTGGACACGTAGTCCCCAAATGTCCCACGTTTCTTCCCAGGGACAAGGGTCGCAAAGCTGTCCTTTTGAAAATGGGGAGCTTCCCCTGAGCTCCAAGAGGAGAGAATCTCCACAGCAGGTTAGGTTTATTTTGACAAAGGCTGGGGAGGGAAAGAGAACAAGACACCTCCATCATCCTAGATGGAGGGACAAGGGCAGAGAAGGAAGAGCTACACGCTTCAGAAAGAAATATTAATGCCACTTTGAGGTCCATTGCAAAGTATTTTGCACAGTACAGCTGCAAAAAATTCATCAACAACGGAACTGAAGGGGGCGGAATTAAAAGTCTTGGAATTAGAGATGAATTTCCGGGCAAGCCCTAAATGAGTTTCTTGACCTGTTTTGAAAAGAAGTGGGGGAGAAAACCCTGACAAAATTGCCAACACTCGGAATATGTTTCCTGGCTGCTTCATTACAGTTAAATTGCCCGAGTTCCTGGGTGGTAACTCATCACGTCTTATTAGCTGTGCTAACAGCAGCGAAGCCTGAGGTCCAGTAAATTGACATGGCAATTAAACTCCAAGGTTGTATTGTTTGGGGTGGGGGGAGAGGGCTCCAAGGGCTCCAAGACGCGGCTTCTCCATTTCCAACGGACGCCCACCACCCCACCTTAACAAGAGAGGCAACCTGCCTCTCCCCGTTGCATCAGCTGAAGGTGAATAGTGGAGGTCAAGCAGCAAACCCTACAGCATTTCAGACAAATGGTTGTCCCATCTCTTCTTAAACATTTCCAGGGTGGGAACTCCCACAACTTCTGGAGGCAAGCCGTTGTTTAATTGTTCCCACTGTCAGGATACTTCTCCTTAGTTCTAGGTTGGTCTTCTCTCCTTGATTAGCTTCCATCCATTGCTTCTTGTCCTGCCTTCGGGGGCTTTGGGGCTGGTGGTGTCCTTGTGGGAGGCAGAGCTAGAGAGACCCTCGGGGGAGCTGGGATTGTGGGTGGGAGAAAAGCAGAGCAAGGAACCGAATGCCACCGATCTCTGGGAGAAGGTCCTTCTCTGGAAAGGAGCCCTCCAGGCAGGAGGTACTGAGGAAAAGGCGAAGAGATTTAAAGTATGGCGGATCGGCAACTGCACCGCTCTTCAGAATATTTGAAATGCAAATCTGTCGCTCAAGATGCCCCATCCGTTTCCAAGCATGGCCTAAAAGGATGGTTTGAGGAAACTCTGGGCAAAAACCAAATAAAAAAAATAAAAAAAATTAATAATACAAAACCTTAAAAACAATAATAATAAATTGACAGCCTCCGCGCAGCAATAAACCAACACAATCCTTTTCTTTAATTAGGCAGATCAAGTACGCGGCTGACATTTCCAATCACAATATTAACCGGTGGTATAATTATAACAAGCTTTCAAAAATATATACAAGGGAAATTAATCAGCAACGTATCCCGGAGCCCATGTGGAAGAGTTCCCTTCGATGCTCGGAAAGGCTGCGTCCACAGGAGATGCTGTGTTGGCTGCCCAGTCCATGCCAGTTTTGGAAAGAGCAAGCGAAGGGCTCAAACTGTGGAGATTTTCAGCCGTCACAGGTCATGATTGCCTCAAAGGTGCTTTTTCAAGAGGCAACTGGACTTCTTTTTTTGTTTTCCCTTGAGAAGGAAGACGAAGAGGTTTCACTTCTCATCCAGGAAGCTTCATGGGTTCTGATTGTCTTGATGGAGGCATCCTTGTTGCTGGATTCCTTGTCCACCCTCAAGAAGGATGAGAAACCCAGCCTTCCGTGTTTTATAAATGACTTTCTAATCACCTAGAGAGGTAGTCACTCTGGAACAGATGCAAAGGCCACGATCTACAGGATTTGCCTTGGCAAGATCTCAACTCCCAAGAGCCTGCCTTAAAAATGTAGCGGCAAGAAGGAAATGCATAGGCTGAAGAGAAATGCATCCAACCTTGCTTTTCTCTATGGGAGAGGTGAATATCCAGGTAGAATAACAAGGCCAATTGCAGAGCGTATTTATTGTGCAGGTTGACGAAGTAAACCTGAAGATGTGGGTGGGTATTCAGATCTTTCCTTCTCCCTGGGCATTTTGCAAAATGGACAGTGAGGTCAAAACAAGCGATTTGGCAAAAAAAATCCAACAGGGAAAATTGTTCAGGTCTGCCTGTTGTTAGTTAGGTTTTGGCATCAGAAAACTTTTTTTTTTTTTGAGACCATTGGGCCATTTTGTTGGTGTGGGTATTGTTTCAGTAAACAGCATGGTGGCATGGCTGGTCATTTCGACGAATACATGAAACAGTGCATCTGTCTGGCACGGATAAGATTTAACCCATCACCACATGTGACATGGTCATCAGAGGAACCAGCACAATCAAAGTGTCTGGGAATTTTTCCCTGGCTTGAAATTCTGCAGGCTTTTAACTGAAACAATAAGCACTCAAACAGCCGAGGCATTACAATTAAAATTTCAAAGCATTGAAAAGGACGTTGAAAGACAGTTGGGGTAAGCTCTAATTTTCTCCTAAATGGAAAATTAGATACCAAAGATGTACCAGAAAGAAAGAAAAAAGAACCGAATTGGACCATTTGGCAGAACTGAAGCACTGGGGAAGCCTTCAGTCCCTCAAAAGCCTGGTTCCAAGGAAGGAGAGTGGGCAAAAGAAGCTCAGGCAATTGCCTATTGACCAAACATTCAAGCTAATTTAATAAAAGTTCCCTCTCGTCTTTTCACAATTCACTGTGGCGTCATGTTATGCTCTGGGTTACATTGATGCTGATCTGGGATCAGTGGATCTAAGATGTCAACAGAAATGCAGTCAGAGAGCAGCATCTATGTAGCTCCATGTTGAGAGGTTGGGTTCTTTGTCTTCTTGCATATTTAAATCTAAGGATGGGGCCTGGAGAATAACACCCCCTCAGCCTGCATTAGCCCCTCTCTCCAACATACCGAGTTAGGTCAATCTGGTTTAAGTTGTTCTGATAAACTCTGATATCCAAAACAACATTTTACCCTCTGGACCTCCACTACCCTTTCTGCCTTCTTGCCTGGCTGGCTTTCTCTCCCCCCAGCCACCCATTCTCCAACTGCTGTATGTACCAGCAGCCTTTGCATTCCGAAAAATATCCCTCTGTCTTTAAAAGCTGGTTTAGCCTGCCTTTCCAATTCTTTGCCGGCCGCTCGGGCTAAAATGTGAAAATAATCCCCGGTTTCACTTTCAAACTCTCTGCGCTTAAAGAGAACCTTCCCCAAAATGATTGATGCGCAGAATTAAGCCCAAAGGCAACCCGCGGGAAGCTGCTTTGAATAGCAACCAATTCCCCGCCATGCCTGCCGCGCTCGCCGCAAAAGAATCTAATCTCTGAACTTTTAAAGGTCAAGATTGACTGTCTGGTAACACGGGCTCAAGTGTAAATGCTCTCTAATGCTGCGCGAGGTGATTGCTTTGGTCTCTAGACAGTGTCAATTTTGTCCCAAGGAGCTGCAGATGTGCCTAGCATTAAGTCAGAATGGTGTCAAGGGCCCTCCTTGAGCACTGCCAGCTTCTCTGAGAAACTGGTCCTAAAGCCCCAGTCGATTACACATCATGCCCCATAGACAGCCATTTAAGACGGGGAGAAGGATGGAGTGTGCGGCGGAATTAGATGCTTTTAATGCCTTGCAACCAGGAAGCCCAGCTGGAGATTGTCTCCCGGGATTGCAAAGCCTCGGCCCCTCCTGCTCTCCTCCTACGGAGACTGTTAACCTCCTGTTCTCCAAGAACTTGACTTCCCTGGACTCAGCCCCCCCAGGCCCTTGGGGTCCCAGAGAGGTCAACTAGACGTTAGGAGTTGACTTCCAACGGTTAGAAGTTGACCTTCGCCCTACTACCTAAGAGCCCAAAACCCAACGTTTAGAGATGATGTTGGAAAGGCCGAACGGTGCTTGGATGAGCCACTGATGAATATCACAAGGGGAAGCACAAGACCGCTCAGTTGGAACGATGGTTTTCTTTTGTGTTGGGGAATTTCATCTCCTGTCATTTCTGGACTTCGGATGATTCGCAGTTTTTTGCAAGGCTCTTGTGGTTCTTGTGTTGATACTCTCATTTACCTGATTTAGATTTAGGGCCACGCTGAGGTCACTTCCTTTCCATTGGTCATCTTGGCCATGGTGACCGTGGTGTTGATCCAACCACAAGAAGGCTTCTAAAGATGATGTTCACACCAGGGGGAGGTAGGGAAACCAGCAGATTGCAAGGCAGAATGTTGTGGTTTTTGGTAATGGACCTCTTGAACATCTGTCCCTTGCAGAACCTACCAAGATTGACCTCACTCTGTCCTTTGTCCTTCTCTTTGAGGGCTACTTCCAAGACCCCATTTTGAGGCAATGCCAACATTCCTCCATTTGGAAATTGCCCCTCATCTGTTCGCTCTCCATTTTTAAAGTCTGAGAGCACGCCGTATTATTTCTTTCCTATTGTTCCTCAGAACCGAGTCACAAAAGCATCGTAATTCTCAGCATGAGACCTCCTCCCAAACAAATTAGCCCTTAATTAAACAGAGCTTCGAGCTCTTTCAGCAGTTAAACAGATGCAAATGCCCAATCATCCCACCCTTCCCAGCGTGCGACGGACGTCGGTCCGTGAACAAGATAAACAGAACAAGCAGAGATGTCCAATGGCTGCTGGGTTGTTGTTGTTGTTCAATTTAAAGACAAATTCACACTTGGCAACATTTTGGACCCTCCAAATTCACCAGAAGCCATCACGGTTAACATTTCTGGGGGTTGGAGTGTCAGCTGATTTATTGCTGAAAGCACTTGTGCAGGAATCTTCTCAATGAATGGTCACCACTTGGTTAGAGTTTGATAGGTGTCAGCAACATGCAAGGCTGGAGGTTGGCCTTCGTTTGTTCATGGCTACGTAGGGATTCAAGGCCGAACCCACTTTTGACACCACCCCCAGATTCTTGCCGTTCCTTCTCCTACCTCAATGCTGTTATTAATACCCTGGTTATGGTCAACATCTGACCTCCCAGAGATTCAACTGGAAAACTCTTAAATGAATAATATAAATAGATAAGACGATGTTTTCCACTGAGGGGATTCCTTCAAGCTTCAGTGGACCTCTGTCATTTACTGCTGTCATTGTGTCAATTACAAAATTGTTCACTTGACTTCAGGCAGGTTCTCTTTACATATTAGGAAGCCCCATTCACTACTTGCACTTTTTTGACCAACTGGTAAAACTCAAAATAGGCTTTTGAGGCCAGTTATCCAAAACAGCATTCCTTTTTACCAGTGCAACCTCCGTCAAGGTGTGTGCTGTCCTAGATCAATGCATCCCAGATCTCTGACAATATGCTTAATATCTTCCCAGCAGGTAGAGTAATTAAATTTGCACACACACAAACACACACACAAGCCCATGCACACCACACACACACACACACACACAACGGGCACTCAATAAATCTGAATAAATTAACAACGCATTACTAAGGCTGCTACATTAAATTTGCATAGTGCATTTAATGAATATGCAACGGCAAGAGGAAAGGTCTGTTCCTGCGATCCCAGTGTATTACCATAAGCACTTCTAGCATCTTTCTTAAATAATGCACTCATTTGCACATCACTGACTTGGCTAATTCTGACTTCAGTCAGGGTAGCCTTGTAATTAAGACTCTTGCTTTAATTTTTAATGAAGTTTATGTTACATCAATCCTGACAGTAATGAGGGGGACGTGGAAACAAAAAGGCTCCTAATAATTAAATTCACAAACCAGTTTGAGGGATAATAATTCCTGAGGAGAAATTACATGACTAATTATTAATTAAATATTCATACCCGGGCAGGGCATCTTCCTTAACTCCTCATCTTGTTGATAATAATGCCAAGCTGCGGACGTCTTCCAAAGAACCATGCCGGGTTTTAAGGTCTTCGTTTAATTTTAGTGTGCCATTAATCAATATGACACGCGAGAGAAAGAGAGAGAAAATAAAATTGTTTTAATTGGCCTCATTTTATTATGTCTAAATATTACTACAGTTGGTTTAGTTGGGGTAGAATTAATCCGGTTAGTCAAAGTCTTGTTTTATGGAAGCATAAATTCACTTTATATCCATAAACCTCTAATGGTAGCAAAAGCTGACCTTTTGGGGTACCATTACTATTTACAGATAATTACATCAACTGTTTAAAAGGTTATGTAATAGCTTTGCATTTATCATAGTACAATGGAAAACACGGACTATTATTTAACTCCCTAGCACTGGCAAGGAAGTCTTACAGGCCCTAATTTCCGCTTGCTGTAATGTAAGCAATATTAATTTGTGTGTTTTTAAAGCTATGTATTAAGATCTTTCTTTCAAAAATTGTACAAGGAGGATTTGTACAATGTTTACCTGCCATTCCATCTTGATCTTGAAGGTGATTTTCACCAGACTGTTAAAAAGAAGTAATAATTTCAGGGTAGGGGATTGTAGGGGACCATCAGAATTTATTCTTAAGCAATATAAATGGCAGCAGTAAGAAAGATGGAAGGTCTCTCGCTTAGGATGGCCAACCTCTGTTTTGCAATGATATAATAGTGCAAGGGATTCTGCAGCTGAAAAATTATATCCCAGATAAAGCTCAGTGGATTTGGATAAGGTTAAGTCAGCACCTGGGAGAAGGGAGGGAGGGAGGGAGGGAGGGAGGGAAGAAAAGAGGAAGATTAGATTATATTAGATTAGATTAGATTA
>JANHGC010001924.1:93252-105434 GCA_027560395.1 Boaedon fuliginosus
AGGAAGGAAGGAAGGAAGGAAGGAAGGAAGGAAGGAAGGAAGGAAGGAAATTCCATGGATGCTTAACCAGCTGACAAATTAGTTCAGATCAATGACCTATCTGGTTGGCCATAAAATAAGCATCTCTTACATGGTCTCCAACCGGTTGCCAAATGATTACAAAGCTGTAATCCAAGTCCACATTCTTCTGTCAGGGCATTTGAATAACCTCCGTTTCATGTTTCTAATAATTTAAACCAGTTGATTCATCCAAGGCAACCCATTGAAGCAGCTGAAAGGTCCCCCTTATATTCTTATGAACCTAAAGCCGGGTATCTCAACCTGGCACACCTTAAAAAAAAAGTGAACTTCAACTCCCAGAATTCCCCAGCCAGCATGCTTTTAAGATGGGCAGACTTCAATTCCCAGAATTCTTCCATCAACCTAGCTATTATTATTCTATTTCAAAAGTACACGTGTTTAGAAATCTGCAAAGTGCAGGAAAACAAGGCATAAATACCATTGCCTAGCACCACACATTGAATGAAAAGCAGGGTGTACATTCTACCAACAAACAGTTCAATTCATACATGAAGTATTATCATCACTTTCCTACTTGTGTTCTTAACTTTATGTTGGTTTGTCTGTTGTTGTGGTGGCTACATCCTTACCATCCCTTTCTCTCTCCCTCTCCCTCTCCCTCTTCCTCTCTCTCCCCCCCCCCCCTCTCTCTCTCTCTCTCTCTTTCTTTCTTTCTCTTTCCTTGTAGTGGTGTCCACATTCCTAGGGGAGAAATTCATTGGCATAAATGTATTGCCTGGCACGTTATAGTTTCTTAGAATCTATCTCTATTTAAAATCTGGAATAATAGGGGTCTGTTTGTCTGAGCTGCCTCTCAACCATTTTCGTCTAATTGCAAAGGCTAGCATACGATTGCTAACATTCTCAGTGCTTGCATGTTTAATTGAACTCCTGAGAAACAGCATCAGGAAGGCTAGAGATAAATAAACCAGGGCTCCCATCCATCTCTCCCCGAATCCATTGCTGTTTCATAAATCCAAGTCGGTGGAAATCTAATTGAGTTACCGTGCTGAATTAACTGACATCTAAGTGGCATTCATGTCTACAAATGGAATAATTAGACACTCGAAAATGGGATACGCCAAGTGTTATCCCAAGTGACAATAGCATGACATTCGTATTCAATCAATGAACTGCTTCCCCCACCCCTTGTAAATGAGTAAATACAACATAAACAGGGTGGAAACAACAGATGTGTGACCCTGTTTGGAGGGGGCAGCCAAAGAGTGTTTTTATTAACCGTCAAAAAGAGCTTCAGGGACTATTAACAACTTAGTGCCTCTTCACAGGCGTTGCTTCCAAAACATGTTTTACATCAGATTTGGTTTTAATGTTTTTCTTGAGATGTCTGTGGAGATTCTCAATCATCCAGGTCATGGTTGTCTCAAAGGTGCTTTTTTCACTTTCTTGGTTTCTTCTTTGAAGATGTTTTGCTTCTCATCCAAGAAGCTTCATCGGTTCTGGCACAATGGGGTGGGAGGATTGGAAGGATCATATTTGTTTGCAGTCATCTGGTCCTTAGCAGTCTCTCTGAAAGCTGTTAAGATCACTTTCTTAAGATGATGTTGGCTTTGTTTTCAACTATCAAAGGTGTTTAGCCTTTTCTTCTTTGCAAAGGACTCTAAGGAGAAACATCTTCCACTGTTATCCTCGCTTTGGCCTCTTCATACTAAGACAGCATGACACATAGGAATTCTATTTGTGGGCAATTTAGGATCCATCTGCTTCAGGCCCTCAGAGAACTTCCAGTGGGTTCAAATCCCCGACCAACTTTGAATTGAAATGTCCAAGAGAATGAAGAGAACTTCATGGGAACTGTCCAGGGTTCTGAAGCCCTGTAGGTTTCTGGTGCTTCCTGGATTGCACCATCTTTCTTTCAATTTGGCGTACTAGGTTTATCACCTGGGCCAAGTTCAATTTGCCGTATCCAGGAAGAGCTGTTAAAAAATTCTATTAAGAGATCCTGAAAACCTTTTGGACAATACCCAAAATGCTGACTTATAGATGAACCAATGGCTGGACTCCCTCTAGCCCAACTTTCTCTATTCTGACATTATATATATATATAATATATATTATAATATATATATAATATATATAAATAAAGGCAGGATATAATAGAAAAAGAATGAGGAATTGGATCACAGAATTCAATTGTTTCATAAAACGTTCCTTTATTGTCGCTGAAACCATGGGTTGATCCAGAGGTGTCCTTGAAACCAATGGGATTGAAGTTAGGCGTGATTAACTTGTTACTACTGATTGCAAAGAGACCAAAACAAAGGTAAATCTACTTTAGAGGCAGCTCATAAAAAAAATACATGCTGACTTTGATGTCTGTGATATTTTACACAATACAAGAGGGTAAACTTCTCTGAGGATTTTGATACAGAAGAGATAACACAGCGAAGGGAAGAAATGGAAAATGGATTAAACTAAAAAAAGAATATTAATTATCTTAGATACTCAAAGGCCTACAGATGGGATGAGAAATGTACTATTTCACGCAGTAATCAGACCATTGGTTTCTTGGAAAATCCTTCCTAGTCTATAGAGGTCCTATATAAACCATTGGGTTTATTCTCTTGATTCCCTCCCCCCCCCCTTTTTTTTTTTTGACCCAAACTTAAATTACAGTGAAGCTGCTATCAAATTAGCTACATGGGATAATGGATTCCTCTCTTTCAGAAACCAGGCTCATTTGCATGCATATTTTATTTATTGCACCAATTAAGTTTGGCAAATACTTTACAATGAGGTCCCTATGACCTCATAATTTACTATTTCTCTTGGGGCAACCAGCCCAAATTAGCACTTTTTGAATAATAATGCCATTTCCCCTCCAGAAAAAAAAAACCACCACATAATTTTACCTCAATAGATGTTTGTGAAGACCTTTCACTATACTCAGACCAGTTTTCATCCCAGCCAAGTTTTGTTTTAAATTTAAAACAAGTAAATCATATTTTTGAGTTTTGGATAAAGCATTAATAAATGAAATGCTTTCCCATGTATACGACATAAAAAAATTGAACCTTTTGTGTGTGTATATGCATACATTTCAACTCTGATATAACAGCAAACACAGAATAGATGGCTGAAACACTCGACATGCCCCAATGTCCCATGTCAAAAGGAAGGATTTTTTGGATCATAGATAAAGACCTAAGGTTATTGTGATGCTAATATTTAATCTGTGGAAATGTTTGGAGAATGTTCCTCTCTCTGCGCAAAACAGCAGTGTTTGCAGGCTCATTGAGAGGGGTGAAAAGAGATAGCAACTAGTGATATTGACAATACACGAATCCCCAAATCAAAACAATTTGATTGTCCCCAAATCAGATCATGTCCATTTAGGAGAATATCCCATTTTGGGCTAGCCTAGAAAGACAGTCTTCAGCAATCAGCTTAGACTAACCCATAGGCTTCTAGTCAATGGTTACAGTTGGTGGTCTTTTCAGCTTTTCTCTGTGATTTTTTTTTTTGCATTGGATAAATGCACTTATTATGCAATGGAGTTTTGGCATCTATGACCTCCCAAGTATCATCCTCAATGTTTTAGAATGTTAAGTAAGACTCCCATTGTTGATTTGTCGGTGCAATCTTCTTTCCCCCCAACTGGGTTGGATGAATTCTGGATATGGGAATTCTGGGTGACTCTGTAATCCTATGAAATCTTGTAGAAGTGCGGCCAAGGAATAAATGTCAAAATGCGGTGAATTTGCATGGAGTTCAGTTCAATGTACTGCATCCAATCAAATGTTCTCAATCACAGGCAGCCCTCAACTTTCAACAGTTCATTTAGTAATGAACAGCGGCACTGAAAAAAGTGACCTATGACCGTTTTTCACATTTAATGACCACTGCGACATCCCCATAGCCACGTGGCCAAAATTCAGACTGTCTTAGGTTGTGATAACTTTCAGGAGTGTAATGATAATGGTTAATACTGGAAACTCAGGTGCATTAAGGTGCATTAAGTTTGAAAAAAAATCATTCACCATCATTGATGCCTGTTAACAATAGAACTACACCTCCCATGGTGCACCGATTTTTTAAAAAAGCAAATCACCCGGGGAACAGCTGACCATTCCTTCGCTCTGGAGAAGCTGGCTTCAGACGCAACGCAGCCTTGGTGATTGTTTATCAGTGTACAAAACAGCAACTGAACGTGTCCCCCAGGATCCGAAGCCTGAATAGTATTAACTGTGCTTTAAACTGTAATGAATTCCCAGTTTAATTCACGACGAGGTTTCAATTTATACCACATTTAGAGTACTCCAGGTTCAAGTAATCACTGCAGTAATTAACTTACTTCCAGTCCTCCAAAATAAACCCACTAATTTTTGCAATCAGCCTTCATTTGGTTAATCACCAGTTTAATTGATTTAATTAGTTTGATCTGCAAAATTAGTCAAGTGTAAATACTGTTTTGTAAACAGACTTTCGCTCCAAGCTGTAATGTAGGGATTTCTAATTCAAAGCTAGGTTTAATAATAAAAACAACGCAAACACAATTTTGTCATGGCATCCAGCAGTTTTTAAGTCTCTAAGATGCAGATATATGCTCTGCTAACTTTGCTGAGTATTCTGTGTGTAACGATGCTCCTAATAAAACCAGATAAATTGCCCCTTTTTTTTTGGAATTATTTTTAGGCTCAAGAGGATAATCCTCAATGCAAAACAAAGGAATGCAAAAACCAAAAGATTTTTTTTTTAAAGCAATGCTTCAGGATGTGTAAATGAGAATTAACTAAGGGTAGCATTCAATTGCAAACCCCCCTTGAAGCGATGTGTATTTATTGATTGCAATTGTTCCTAGTGAACAAAGTTGCTCAATGTTCTTTCTAACCTTCCCTGACTAATTTTAAGGCTGGAAGAACTTCTAAATACTCTCAAATAAACGGATCCCTTTTCGAAGAAAGCAGACTCTGTCGTAAGCAAGAAGACACAAGCCAGCCAAGCCATAAGTTCTCCGAAATTACAGTGTTTATTCAGCGGTGACACTGCAGACAAACAAATAGATTTATAGCTGACACACGAGTTGCATACGAAAGATGCATACCGTAATTAAAATATGGAATAAATCTCAATCCTGAATTATTCTTGACATCCATGCTGGCTGGGGAATTCTGGGAGTTGAAGTCCAGGAATCTTAATGTTGCCAAGGTTGGACACCCCTGATTTAACAGAAGTGTTGAGTCTATGGATGGATTCTTTTTCATCTATCGTAGTCTGTACTACCTGTCATTTCAAGGGAAGGACTGTGATGAATAAGGTGGGTTGGTCATCTAACTCTCATTGGCCAACTTCCCGCAAGGAATGAGCATCCTCCAGACAGTTGAGATCCAACTTCTAGACCATGTTGTCCTCCGAAACCAGCCATGGTGCAGGTGGTCTTAAAATAGATGGATCAATATCAAAAGCCAAAACAATCTACTGTCTTCTGTCTCTTGCTAGTCTCCTTATGCCTCACTCCCTGGGATAAAAATGGATTCTGAAGTTCTCCGGTCTCCTTCTCTGAGGAACCTCGCTAACTTCTATCTCCCACCACTGGAAACCAAAGGAAATTACTCGTTGCTTAGTCCTGCAGTCCGAATGCAACTGCAAGCCGTAATGGCAACTCTGATTGGTCAGTAAGTGAGCCAACAAGTATCTAAAGAGGATGCCAAGAGCAGTTGGAAGTTGTCACTAGGAATAAGAAGTGTTATTCTTCTAGAAGACCTCCAAGGTCCCTTCCAACTCCATCATTTTGTACTCCGTGTGGAGTTTCTGAGCCGCTCCTTTGGTTTATCATGCAACATTAACAAGGTCCAGTAAATCTGTGCCCATCGGCCCTGCCCCTTGGCTGGATTACCCCCTCTTTGTCTTTCAGTCAGCACATTATTAATCATTCTTTTTCAACGTGTTCCTTTTGGACTTCCCCAGCAGATTCTAATCTGCAGCATAAGAGCATGGTGGGGATGCCAGCCAACCGTTGCCAGATTGGACACCCTTCTGGGGAGAAGAAGGGAGCCAAGATTGGGGTCTCCACTCAGCTGCTCCTGACGGACCCGCTGCCCTTGTTTCAGGACGGAGGGACAGAGACCAAAGACAGCCAGGCATTTTCTTTGCAGCGTCTCCTTTTCAAACCAAACTGTGGCACCTCCATCTTCTTGAGATGTGGGGGTACAGGGGGCAACGGACTTCTGTTAATGGAGCCCTTTGGGTCTGGCTGGGCAGGCTTGGTTTACGGATGCATTTCTGGCTCTTTGGGATGGGTGGGCAACCTGGAGCCCCAGCCTAATTGGGAAACCTTTCTTCAAGAGGCCACATCAGCTTGGGAGAGAGGAGGAGAGGGTCTTGGAAGAAAGACAGGAGTGTGTCAAGGCCCTAAGCTGAAAAGCCGGAACAGAAGAGCCAGATTCACACAGAGTGAGTGTCATGACCAAGAATGAGCCGTAGAGAAGGCAAAGAACTTAAATAGGAGATCTCCAGTCCCTTTTTATTGGGGAGTTCTTAAGGGAAAGGGGGTCTCTTGGAAGCTTTTGAATATCCTCTCCACCCCCACCCCCCCATGAGATTTGAATCCATTCCTTTGCTTTGCTGATGATCTCTCCCATCTGCTGATGGGTTGCCACAAGAGATCCTCCTCCTTCTTTTTCAGAGGAAGCTGAAGAAGACGAGACCTTCAGCCCTGCAGAATGGAGTGCAGGAGAGTCAGAAGGCCCCCAGCATCTTCGTGATGCAAGAGAGGTTCCAGGACTGACCATTTGACACGGAAAGCCCCTCCTGGATGGTGGACAAGCCTTCGGAAGCCACCAGGCTAGCTTGCAAAGCTGAGGTGACCTTCAAGCAGATTTGATTCTCTTTCCCCCCAATTTTTCCTTCCCCTTCAAAAGCCCCGTGGAGCACTGTGATTGAAGCTGACCAGTTTGGAGTGAACTAAAAGTACCTGCCCAGCTAAACCGTCCAGGCTTTAACGGGCCCACATGGTCCGTGGAGGCGGCCAACATGCTTCCCGGGAACTGACCAGCATCTTACACTTCCTGCTGGTCGGTAATACCCATGACGCCTTTCTAGGCACTAATTCATTTATTTAATAGAAGCCCTGTGCAGAAACAGGAGTTCAGAACAAGGAGGACGGAGGAGAGACGAAAGTTGTATTAATCCATAGCTAATCAAAGGCCCCTAATAAGAGGCATTGATGGACCATATCAAATGTGAATAGATGTAAAGAGTTGCTTTTCTCTCCTTTGACGAAACCTCACCAGTGGAGCATTCAGTTTGGAATATTTACATTTTTTTTTAATCAGGTGCCGGCAAATTTAATGAAGATGTGTAACTGAAAGGTGGAGAAAAGAGGCACCTCCAGAGTAAGTGCATGCCCTGCTCTCTTCAGAAAGTGGTTTGCCTCAGCAGCATCAATTGGACACCAAAAAGAGCCAGAACGCTGGTGGTTAGAAGCCTAGTGGTTGCATTCACACAACCTACTAAGCTTAGCTTTAACCATCATGGGTTGTTTTCAGGCATGCAGATCTATCTAGTTTCCAGAATTTGTGGAGCAATGTAGTGTGTAAACACAGAAAATGTGTTAATTCATTAGCTCGGTTAACCGTCTTGTGTGAACACAGTCACAAATGCTGCCCTTGCACCAAAGATCGCTTGTTTTTTTCTGAATAAGAATCTGGCCTTCTTTTAATAGGGATGGATGCATTCCCCTCTCCAGAAAGTAAAAAGTGTGGTTTATCGTTCTTTTTCTTTCCCTTAACGATCGCGCTCTTCTCCATCACCACATCTTACACTCCCTTCTTCCTCAGCTGGTCAAAGGTGGGGCGGTTTCTGCGGAACAGAGATTCAGCTGCCGCGTGTAACGTTGCAGCCCTCGAAAGAAAAACAGCTCCACCGGAAGAAAAAATGTACAGTAGCTGCGAAAATAATCTATCCTCCAGGCAAGGACAGGTCAAGAATTATTGCAGGAGGGAAAACCCCAAGAGTAAAAGAGAGACTGTCGTACAAAGCAACCAGGTAAAGCAAAGCAACCCCCCCCTCGGGTGCACCGTGGTCCTGTGGCCCTAAGAAAGCTGCCTGCAGCCGCTCTCCAAGAGCAGAGGCCCCCTTCGCGCCTTCTGAAATTGCAGCTGAACGGCTCTCCCGCCACCAGCCTCCCCGAGATCAAGTTCTCGCCGCCTGAAATCCCCTGCGAGGTTCACGCACACTTCATAAACCAGCTGGACAAGCAGACGACATGGAAACCCTAAAGGTTAAGTACATGTGATTGACCTGGAAGAGTCTTTGTGCCACAGATCATTAAATGCAGCATGCTCTCCGGCTTCAGCTGGTGGCGTGGAAAGGTGCCCGGGGAACATGATTTAATGCTTAACTCTTGCTGGCTACCTTGGACTGACACAAAATCAATACCTTCCTCCCCAGCACACACACACACCCGCTTGCTCCGATTACGCGTGGCTTTGTGCGGCCTTATTGGGCTTAATCAGCCCCCTGTGTCTGCTGCCCCCCAGTGATGCCCCGAAGAGACCCCAGACTCTACTCAGCAAATCTGCATAGGGTTCATTTCAGTCTTTCTGGCTAAAGGGGGGTGGCTTCTTGCAAGCAACTTCTAAGCCCTTGCAAACCTCTTTTTTTCTTCTTCTCCTCCTGAACATTTAACAGAAATTAGATCTTTTCTCCAACCTGCTGTTCTCCCAGCGTTTTAGATTATTTATGATTATTATGCTTGCATTCTGAACCCTTCATGGAAGCTGCAGTCCTTTGGGTGGAAGCAGCAGCTGGTTGAAAAGGCAGTGGCTTACAATGCAGCAACTCCTCACAACACTGAGCAACAAAGGTTTGGATCGGTCACTCAGAACAACAGGAGTGAGGCAGCCACTAACGTCTGGGCAAAATTCTGTTCGTGTCTTTGCGGTTTTAACACTTTGCGCAAAACGTTCTCATTCCTGCAGGAAAAAAAGCTCCTTTTTGGGAGAGGGACAGCCTGACTTTGTGAAGAGCACACTTCTGTGTACACAACAGTTCCTGCACGAGCCCCAAAGCTTTTTTTGTTTTTCATTTTCCCACTGAATAAAATATATTTCACAATTTGTTTTTTTAAACAGAGCGCCATTGTAGACAAAGAGAGCTCACCCAGCCTTCAGAGGGGGGATCTGATTGTAGGAAACCTTCAGAGAAGGATCCTTTTATGTAATCAAAAGACTAAAGAGGGCCAGGAGGTTTGATCCAAGAGGACACGGCTTATGGTCTTTAAGAAAACCGTCGGGAAGGAACGGCCCAAACTTCTGGAGACGAAGATTCCAGCCGGCTGAGTCCAACCGTCGATGGGTCAATGCCACGTCACTTTTCCCAGTGCTGCTGCAACTTCAGACGGTCATCAAACGAAGGGTTCTAAAACGAGGACTGTCTTCAGAAGCTTTGTGCCTCCCAAATACGAGAACATCTTCTACGTCCCCCAAAGTGGGATCGGTTCACTTCCGTCGCACCTCTGTTTCCCTGTCAGCAGTTGCTACCCGAGGAGTGGAAATGAACTGCCTTCTCCTTCTTCCTTAGCTGTTTGAGGATGCCAGTTGATAGAATACTTCCAGCAGCTCAATAAGCAACACACACACACCCCCCTGCAGTTCACTGAACCCATCTGGGTGAGCAGCAGGAAAGGCAGGCTCCTTACCGGAGGGCAGCGCTGGAGATGCCAGCCGTGACTCTGCTGAGTTGACCCTCGGATAATTCATTGAGGAGGAAACGCCGGTTCCTCCCTTCCGCCTGGTGATGGATGGCCTTGCTTCAAACGGATTGCCTCGTAAACTCGGGGTGACTTTTCAGGACTGACAAATGGGAGCAAGCGGGAGAGTCAATAAATACCCGCACCTGGAGGGAAAAGGAAGGAAGGGCTGCTCTCCCCTGAACCGGTGAGACGTTCAGACGTTCTGCTTTCAAACCGAGCTCCGTCCCTGCATGGCTTACGTTGTGTTAGGGCTGCCGTCGTTCCTTGTCCTTGGCTTAGTCTGTTTCGAAGACGTCTGCCTTCGTTGTCTAGGAGACCTCGCAGAGCAACCCTGGGTAGGTTCGGCTCGAGCAGGGGCCTTCCCGACCTGGGTTGAATGGTATTTTAAGTGTCCTGTTTGAGGAGCAGGCTGGAATTGAAGACACCTCTAAGGTTCTGCAATCAGAGTAAATTATAGCTTACTCAAGTGGTGTGAATGGCCTTTCCTCTCCCCCCACCCCCCAACCAAAAACCTGTTGTTTCACTCCAGTGGAAAACTGCAGAAACCCACTACGTGGGCCAAGTCTTCCTTGGAAACCTTTGACTGGATGTTCAGGGTGTCCGTAAACCAGCCCAGACTTGGACGTGCAGCCTAATCCTGGAAATTGGGAATCTCCAATCTTGTCTCAAAGACTTTAATTGAATTTAATTTATTAGATTTATACCCCGCCTCATTTCCCACCAACTCAGGCCGAAAGGATATTCAGTGGCATCTTCCTTCAAGTATGGACCAGTATTCTGTATTCCAGCCATTCTCCTCCTTACACAAGAGTCACCATCAGGTGAGATGGATGGCATATCAGTTAAACAGATAACATAAGAGAATCAGGATGACTTTCGAGGGTCAAGACAGTGTTGAGCACCAAGCCAATGATGTCTCCTCTGCTTTACCCACCCTTTAATCCTCCTTCCTCTCTGCTCGGGTGTCCATGACTTTCAACCCACCCCCCACCTCCGCTGCTTCCATTAGGCTGGTCCTCCTGGGCTGTTTTTGTGCACTTGCTCCTGTTGAAGGACTTCCTTGCCTCTGTGTTGTGTCTCTGTTGAACTCCAGGCGCCGAGCGAAGGAAGGAAAGAAAGAGGTGGCTTCTGTTTTATTTGCTCACAATTAATCATGTTCCACTGTAAACAGAGTGTCTGTTTTAGTTCTGCTGACAATTATCCACTTGTCAACTTCTCCCTCAAGTATCTCTAGCATCTGGCAACTGCAAATAGTTTTTTTTTTAAAAATGGAAGAGAGTGTTCCATCAAAATGATATTTTTTTATCGGATCCAAAGGCATCCATCTGGCAGGTGCTCATCCATTTTCAAACCTGATCCTTGACAAACATTATCTAGGAGAGGGCTGGGTAGGAAAACCTTCCGGTCACCAGCTGCAGACCCTGGGGAGGGGAACCTGTTGGAGAGTGAGGAGTGGGTGGGGCTAGAGTCAAATGTGGGCGCGGCCACTAATTCTGTCTTCGACAGCCAGCTGTAGAAGATGACACTCCTACCAGATTTGACTCAGTCATTATAGAGGAGCATCTACTGTTGCCTTTCCTTCCTCCCTCCCTTCCTTCCTTCCTCCCTTCCTTCCTCCCTCCCTTCCTTCTTTCCTCCTGCAGTTCCATCATTTGTTGTGCTCGTCTTAACTCTCTATCACTCAAATTTGAAAGTTCCCTTCCATTCCTTAGAGGAGGAATCTTCCACCAGCCCTTTCCAACCCCCGGCATTTTGTCCTTTTGCTGGGTGAGATTTTGAGCATCCCTCAGTGGTCCTTTCCCACCTGGTGGCCATTATCCATTCTAGCTGACGATTCTGGGAGTTTTGGGTCAGGAAGAACATCCGCCTTTTAAGAAGGGAGTAGGATCTGGGAAGGTTCCTAGTACTTCTAAACTTGCTAAATGAAACAAACTAAACTACAGGACTTTCATTCTATTTCTTTTGAGCAGAAATAATTTTTTGTCTGCTACTTTTTTTTTTTGAGGGAGGGTGGGAGTTGAACCCAGAATTTCCTGCCCTTTTCCTGAGCTCTTTCTTAATATACTAACCATAGTTTGGGTTAAGGCACAGAGCCATGATGCAAGCTAGTTACTGAAATATAAGGTAGGAAGGTTCCTTTGAAAATCGGTGGGATTTTCAGTCTCTTGGAACAAACACACTTAAGTTTGTCTATCAAAAAAGCAATTGTGGGGTTCACCACCAGGTGGCTACAGGTCTACTTAAGCTTGTAAGGGAGACATTTATTCCATGAAGAATGACAATTGGCCAACGCGTGTTCCCTCTCAGCCAAACCTGGGTAGCCGACAGACCTCCTTCCATCCCTTTGCCCCGATGGCATCTTCCATGAGTACCACCTTCTGATCCCCCAGCACCCTCTTCAGATCCA
>JANHGC010001925.1:17761-28790 GCA_027560395.1 Boaedon fuliginosus
ATATTTTAAATTGTAATTTATTGTATTTTTAAACTGTTGTTAGCCGCCTCGAGTTCCCCTTGACTGGGGAAATGAGGTGGAGTATAAATCAAATCAAATCAAATAAATAAATAATAGCACTAATAACAATACAAGTAACATGAGAGAAGGATTCCAACTGTTGCAGTGAATTTTCTTTTCTTTCCAGGATATCTTTCTATGAGGAACTAAGTTATATACCATTTATACTAAGTAATATAATACATTCTGCAAACTCCTTTCCTCACAGAATGAAATCTGCACTATATCCATGCTTCATTTTCACATCAATTTCTAGTGTGCAAAGACAAACATACTATTCCCTTTCTATAGCAGAATACACAAGTTCTGGAAATTGATGGAAGGATTTGCTTCATAAATTTTTCAACTACCCTGCTACCCTGCTATTTGACAATATGAGTGTTTCATCCCTAAAATAATCCATTTTTTCCAAACATTTTTTTTCAAATATTACCAAAACTATAACAAAAAATACAGACGTAGGCCATATTTCCAAAATAGAAAATAGTGGCTTGGTTGTCAACCAATCAAAAGGAAAAATATGAGAATAGAGCTGACCAGCAGGGCTTGAATGCAAAGACTAGTTGCAACTTCCCAGTTTCATAATTTCACATCTCAAGTTTTATAAAACAAGGCTGAGAGAAAGAATTGCTAGTTCAAATTTGTTTTTCTTTAATCAAGTTTAGGCAATTGTGTTGACTACCATATTTGAATTGCAAAAATCAACATGACTTCCATATACAGAAAAAGAGTTAAATTTTGCCATACCTATGCTGGCATCTGGTAATCATCTTGGTTTTTCTATCACAGTCTGGCAAGCAGAAAACCCTTTGGCTTGTCAGTAATATAGAGATTAGTTTTAAATGATTGAATTTATTACGTCTAAATATATAACACAGATGAAAAAATAAGAGAAAGTAACAAAGACAATTTATTCTCTAATGGAAGAGATGTGTTGGAGCACAGTGCTTCCAAATGTTCTACCGGTGTCAGGACTGATTAATCTAGTGTATTGCTATTCTTTAATAAAGATAATCCCCTACTTGCAGCTGCTATTTGCTATCCTAACCCTGGTTTTAGGATAAAGTACTAGGAGAGAGCTGGAACTTTGAAATTATCCAACAATAGCAAGTTGAACAGATGCACAAGTCTGCTACTCTTCCTCTTTATGGAGAAGTGTGTGTGTGTGTGTTTTAAATGGATAGTAATTATTTTTAAATGTGCATGAAAATGTTTAATTTAGCACATGGACATTATACAGATCTCTGGCTTTTTTGTCTTTTGAGAGAAGCGCTGATGCATAAATGACATTTTGGTCTCTGTATAATAAATCTATTGTCATTTGGTAAATGCAGTAAACTACTAGGTAAAGTAGCACCAAAGAGGCCGCTCTCTTAAAGGCATTTAGAGCTTATACAACTTACCCTTATTTACTTCATGACTTTTACCCTTGCATTTAGTAGGTAGTGGTGGCCTGTTAAAAAAGTGAATTGTGCTTTTAAACTTTTTTCTAAGTCCCTAAATTGTCTACATCTTTAGAAGAAGAAATGAAGCTATCAAGAAGACAGAAATATTATACGCCGGACAGTTGAGAAGATTGCAGTTCAAGATTGGAATTGCTGTAGCTTAGATTATGTGCTTACACAGTAGAGGCTAATTGCTGGCCAAAAGAAGAAATGACAAGAACAACATAAGCATCTTTTCCTCTTATCTAATCTAGGAACACTGAATATGGAGTCTTCCAAAGGATGCAGAAATACAAAATTTCTGCAAATAATACAAATTCAACAACCCCATGACCACATTGGTAGTGATAAGATTTACTGTCAAGGCTTAAGAATTATCAGAGTTGTGGAAAAGCATAAGTCTAAGATACCTTATCATTGCTGTGTAATAACAGGCAAGGCTGATTTCCTCATAGGCATAACAGAAACTAAACACTACTTTTTCAGCCCAGCATGAGTAAAATGTTTCCTTCAATGAAATACAGTCTTCAAAACATAGAAAACTCAGACCAAAGAAAACTGAGAAAGATCAAAAGGTCCTAAAGGAGGTTCCCACTTTCTGATTATCTTTTTAAATCAGAGGTTTTAGACAAATCCTCTAGATATTAAATAAAATTCCTCTTCTTCTGTCAAAAGATCAGCAAGTCAAGAATTATGTTCTTGGCAATAGATTATTTTTAAGTAATATCCAGACAGATCATTGTGAATAATTACTGATTTAAAATTGAGAATGTTCTAGTCACATACCATTTTTTTCTGTGGTATTTTTGTGCTTAAACACAAAAGAATTGTGTCCTCATATCTAAACAGTGACAGAACTTATTTCATCTTTTTACTAGCTTTTTCCGCATTGCAGTGATCTCCTAACCCCTTTTCTTTAACTATGTTTTCAGTATATAAAATAGTAAAATGTGTATCATTCACCACACATGCTATGTCAGCTGTCCCAGGTTTATGAATATAAATTGCAATGGAAATGAAGTGGAGACATTTCAAATGGATAACTATCACAATTCTCTGGATATATATACTACAGACCCCTATTTTAGATGGTGTAGGTCATATAAAATATCAATTGGGAATGTGATAATGTATGCCAAAAATTCTGGAAACTGAATATAGTTGAAACCAGATAGCTAGTACATGAGAAAGCTGTGTTACTTACAAGGCACCTTGAAAAATCAAAAGGATAGCAGCCCTGTGTAATAAATAAGCACCTTTGCGCTTCATATAAGTGTAAACACAATGATGTAGACATTGAATATAGGAGCCAAGCCTTTAATAATTCACAAGCATTTCCCCATGTACCTGCACAGCTTTAATAAGCAATTCATAAAACATAAAAACAATGATTTACCCATATGAATATAAAAGTTACCATTTCTATATATTAAAGAGAAATGGCTAGGTATTATAAAAACTACTTTACAGTAATTTTCCATTTAGACATTTATGAGATTAGTCAATATATACTCATTTTCAGAGCTAGGCTTCAAGAGTTACAAACTTACAAACCTGGTATAATTTCATAAGTGTTTTATTTATAGACACAATGCTGAAAGGTGTTGGAGTTTATTATGTGTATCTGAATGGTTGGTTTGCTTCTCCCCACTTCCATGCTAATATTCAACCTTTACCCATAACTTCCACACACACCCAACAAAGACACAATTACATTAGCTAATATGCCACAACTTTTGACTCATGCTTGTTTCTGGTGCTTAATAAGACAAAGTGGCATATCAATTTGTCTGGAGTTTTCAGAATTATTTATCACAGGATGCTTTCTGCATAAACCTGAGGTCAGTCAACATGCACATGAATGTAAAAAGTGGTATTTCTAAAGTTGGATAGATAATATTCTAAGAGATACAAAGAATTATACTAAAAGGAAAATTTGCCTCAGCTTGAATGTATTAATCATATTCTTTGGTATTAGAAGGTTCTACTATTAGGGCTTACTTGCTAGCTTGCTTCCTCATTGATTGTCTCATTGATTTGACTTCTACAGAATGTCTGTCCATTTTATGTAACAGAACTCTGGGAAGCTCACAATAATGATAACAGTAATAGTAAAACCAAAGCTCAGGGTCTCAACAAATATTTTCAATATCAATATTCCTCAGCTTACATCCAATCATTCAATGATCATTAAAACTCATGAAGATGCTGAACAAAGGGAATTATGACAGGTCTTCAGAATACCAGTTGTAGAAGCTTCCCTATGATCACATGATCATCATTGGCATGCTTGGCACCAGATTCACATTACATCCTAGCCTGCAATTACATGATCATGACTTCTATGATGTTCTCTGCTGGCTTCCCACAGTCAATGTGGAAGCCAACTGGAAGTTGAATGTCATGTTTACTTGAGGTGCTTACATCAGTAAGTGGAGCAGTCATGTGACATCATATTTTCTTACTGGGCTGCTTAGCAATGGCAATTTTGATTCCAATTGCTGTCATAATTTGAGGATTACACATACAACCAACAATACAGTTCCCAGATTTTATTCCCTACTTGGGGAGAAAAACTAGCTCTTTGTGGCTTTCTGGAAGATTAAAAGGGTGGAGGCTTACAGGATCCCAGGAACAAAGGTGCTGCAGAGACTGAGGTTGCTACAAAAAAGGCACACTTCTTAGATCCTACTAGATAATAACATTTTAGAGAAGAAAGGTGGAACATGTCTCCTTATCTGACTTGATGGAACAGACAGATACCCACAAGGAATATCACTCTGGCAAATAATAACTGTTTTGTTGCTGGAGCAAATAGCAATGAATGTCCATGAGATAGGAGTAAGAGATGTGTCAATCCAGACTTCCCATGAGCCAAATTCCTAATCCCAATTGCCATTTTCTTAGCCTTACAAACCATGCAGAAGCACTCCTTTTACTGAATAGTTTGTTTCTAAAATTAAAGCAGACAGTTGACAAGATCAGTGAAGCAGTGAAGCAGAAATCAACCTCAATCTTCTAATAGCTAATTCACTTTTACAAGAAAATAAACACAAACAAAACCCTTTTTAAAATAAAACACACAAATGAACAAGCAACACAGTGCAATAATCAGCACAGCACACAGGGAAGCACTGATTTGATAGGAGACACTGAATTTGAGAAAATAAGCTCATTTCCTTCCTGGTAACATAGCTCTACCCATCAGCTATCAATAATACAAAATAAATATCATCATTACTGTAAATTCAGCATAAAATGGCTGTAGAAGATGTTCTAGGTTATGGGGCATCTAAGCATTTAAACATTGACAAAACACAGAAAAGACGTGTCCATTAAAAGTTGTATTCTTATAGTTTGGTTTGATATTTGTGGTGATTAAAAAATGTTTTTTAAAAATAGAAGATTGTTATTCTACTGGAAATGCTATTATTAATATTGGGCATTACCTTACCTCTTCCATAAGAATTATGAAAGTAGTGTTGTAGCCTTGTTCTGTAACCAACTTGCCAGTGGATGTGAGAATATGTAACCCACGGGGAGCCTTGCCTGGACACTGTTCAGGCTTGGCTGCATATTTTTCTTGCAAACCATCTGTGCAGTTATTAGAAACAATCCTCCGATACCTGTGGAATTTTATAATTTCATATTTTAAAATTTCACAAAACTCAAATTTTATAGTGTATGTATTCAGTCGAAGAAATGGAAAGGAAGCCTATATTGTTTGCAATATATCAAACACCCATATCAAAGATCTGAAAAATAACTTCAGGTGCTATTCAAGTAGCAAAATTCATTAAGCTGTAGTTCATTGGATGTTTACCTATTTTCATGTCCCTTATTCCCTTGTTATGATGTCATCTCAACACATCTTTAGTGAAGTGTTACTTTTATATTACTGTACTTAAAAAAAAAGGACACAAATGAGCTTTTATTTCACTAAGTTCTAATAAAAGTTGTACTGTTTCCCTTCCACCAGTGTGTCTCCATTTGAACTAAATCAGCACTCCATGACATCATGTTGGCCACTGGACTGTGGAAATGTCTTCAGATAGCCCTGGCTCAATGGCTTTGAAATGAAGGTAAGCACCACCCCCTTTAGCCGGCAACAAGTAACAGACCCTTTTTAAAAATTCCATTTGAACTAAACCTGGCACAAATGTGCATCTATTTTATTTTGCATCTCCATGATTTTACCCTCATCTTGACCCTACTCATAGTAAAACCGATTTAACTTATTCTTAGGTTAACTGGTATTAAAAGAGTATTTTCAGCTGACAGCATCTAATGTTATGCTTCACCAGTCATAATGCTAGAAGCAAAATCAAGATGAGTGGAATCATAAAGGCATTCATTGGTTATTTGATGCAGGTATATGTCTACAGTCTGGTTCCTAATTTTCCCTCTGTGCCATCTTTCTGCTTATGTCTCCCTCAAAAGCTGAACACAGAACATTGAACACTCTGTGTGGATGGCTCTGGATTTCTGTAAGGCAGACAAATTAGGGAGAGGGATGATTCATAACATGGAGATTCCTTTTGTGTTCCAGTGACAGCCCTGTTCTAACTATGTGAAACAGGTTCCTGCTACAAGCTCATATCTACTCACTATATGAATAATGGATGTCAACATTTTACATCCTCTGTGGAATGGTGAAAGCCATCAGCAGCCAGCAAATTTAATAAGTGGTCTATCAGTATTGGGCAATAACGCCAGTCTGCTCATTTGCAGTAAAGCATTCAGTAAAGCAGTAAGTGTTTAAGATTTATGGTCCATTGGAAATTTAGCACAAAGCTGAAATAGCATAACAGTGAAGCTACAGTATGAATCTGCTCCTCTATGCCCTCTGAACAGAACACAGAGAAAGCTGAAAGTTGGCATATGTCCTTTTTATAAAGAAAGGAATGGTTTTGAAACAATTTTAAATAAAAGAATTCTGCCTCGCATATTTATATGATCTTAAAATAAACAGACATAAAAAAAAAGTTTCTAAACAGATCTTTCTTATTTTTGCTTGTATTACCCTGTTGTGTTGTGCCGTTAACTTCCATCTGGAGAGTATTTAATTTAGCTTTACTTTCTCTAACATCATTTATGTCAAAATCGTGCAATTTTCATCCCCCAAGGTTGCATGTAGTCCCCAGGAAATTAAGATGCAGGTACCAATAGCTCTATAAAAGTTGTCTTGAATTGTAATTTTAATGTGACAGAAGGGAAGAATATTAATTACATGGGATAAATCGTGTTAATAATGTAACTTAACTAAAATTAAATTTAAATGTAATCTAAAGTAAAACATATTTAGTTTGTGTCTTGGTCTTGCTCTTTATCTTGCCTTTGTCTTTCTTTTGATCTGCATCCTCCAATATAATACTTAAAGGCAAAATGCAGTCCACAGCTACAATCTGAATGCATCTATTTAATTGCTCATTCTTTTTTCTTACTTGCAGGATTTCTACAAAAGATAGACTAAATACCAGCTTTAAGCTTTGGAAAAGAGGCAGATATCAAATGGGTGTCTCTACTTACCCAGTGCTGTTCAAGTAGCTCTGGCCAAGACTGCATTCTTTCATCCGAGAGGATGGGTTGAACCAGAATGCTGGGATGCATTGATTATTACCGTGCCTTTCATAACCATAGTCACTAATAAAATAATTTTAAAAATACATATATATATCTATATCTATATCTTATCTTCCTACCACAGAAAAAAGAAAAATACATAAAGACATTATAAATGCAGTAATAGATACTCTGAATGGCTATAACAGCATCATACACCGCCCCAAAGAATGTCTTATCCTTTCAAAGGAATTTGAAAGCAATTTTTCTTACATCAAATTTAATGAGAAATGATAGCAGAAATACAATTCTTTTCAGCAAAGCACTAATATTAAGTACATTTGCTCTCTCTCTCTCTCTCTCTCTCTCTCTCTCTGTCTCATGAGAGAGGGAGGGAGGGAGGGAGAAAGAGAGAGAAGTAATTGAGTCTATGAACTTAGTCGCCATTTTTCAAGTTCTCATATTCAGAGAATCTGCTGTATCTATGTAAAAGGTCTGTCTGAAATTTATATGAAATATATATTTTAAATCACCCAAAGAGCTGGCATTTTTAAATACACTTTCTGATTATTTCTGAAGTTGTAATTTTTTTTTCTGTTTGTCCTTTTTGCCATTTACTGGTGGATGGTATAATGGTGATTATTATGTTGTAATTTTACAGCAGTGAACTCTGAGACCTAAATAAATGAATACATTTCTATCTAAAAATATTCAGTGAAATAGTCATTGGAGCTATTCTGTAAAGGGATAATCCACAATTACTTCATGAAATAGAACAATATTGATCCATTATCTAATTACACAAAGTATTTGGAGAAGGATTAAATCAGAGCAGTTTTTCATAACAGCCCTTCCACTGATGGCAAGAAAATAACAAAGGATCATGGATTATCTCACACAGGTATGTGAACCATGGTAGACATTGTAGTTGAAATACTTGTTAAATTTCTAATTCTTTTTAATTCTTTGGGTTTTTTGACGTTCAAATTTAATCATTCTCAGTAGGTCACCCTTGCACATTTAAAGTATGCCTTGTAGTAACTTAGTAATTAAAATTGTTCATGAGGGGTCACATGTTGCCTCAAAGAACGTAAGAGCTGCATTAATATTAAATAATATTAACGACAACATAACTGAAGGCCCTGAAGGCTGCAGACTTGTTCATTAACTTCTGGTAAATGTATATTAAAAACTTGCATATTGCCCACCTTCGTACTTGAAAGCCCTGGGGTTTGTATGTTAAAAATTACTGAGTCCAGCTGCTGCTTCAACTTATTGGAAAAAGCTTCCCTGACAATAGTAAATAAAGTACTAAAGGGAAAATGAAAACTTCAAGCAAGAAGTGTAGAAAGGTTTCATGATTCATTTTCCTTTGAAGCTGGAAAATAAAATCTGGATTATTTTCTGATGTTATGTAATTGTACGATCATTTAGAAGTTATTTTTCTCCTCCAACTCACTCCTCAAGAGAGAAGTGGATATTGAGAAGATACTACTTTGTAGACTTTGGAGAGGCAGAAGGGAGTAATTAAGATTTCTTTTTGAGAATAAAATATAACTTATTTTGCCAATTAATGGTAGAATGTATTCAGACTGGGGAAAAGTCTGTGAAAGCATTCCTATGAAAACGGAAACAAGTAGTAATGGAAAATGTCCTGATACAATACACCAAAGAAAACAATTCACTGACTTATTTTGCAGAGTTCAATTTGAGGGAGAATAAATCACAGTTCAAAACTCAATTGAAACAGTTATCTACACTCTTGCTGCTTAGTATTTTTGTGCTAAGAAGAATCAGGCTGAGCAATGTAAGTGCAGTTTGATGGCAAGCATGTAAAATAAAAGGATTCTAAGAAATGTTTATAATATAGAAGCTGGCTAAGGTGACTCATTTCTTAATTACTGTCTAGTCAGACTACTATAATGTGCTTTATAAGGACTGCCCTTAAAGAATATTTGGAAAGTACAATTAATCCAAAATACAGTAGTTTATATCCTTTGGGCTTCCAGCACTGAAAGCACAATTTTCCAATTCACAGACCCTGTATTGGATGTGAATTGGTTTCTGGATCTAATTTTTAACAAGCTGGTGTTGATCTATACATTGTTTATGGCTTGGTGCCTGGGTACCTCGAGGGTCATCTAGTCCATCAATAATTGGCCCAACTAATTTGATCTCTCATGGAGAAACTGCTGTAAATCCTACTCTTTGATGAGGGTCTGAAGTAAGATGGTGTGCTTCTCAGGGGCAGAGTGAACATTGAGAAATAGCCCCCTTGTGGAGATCAGACTGCTTGTCTTTTTTGGTTCTTTAGATACTTTTAAAAATTGATTTTTTTCAGAAAGTTTCCTTCTGATATGAATATTACAATGTTTACTTTTATTTAACGTATTCACATTTATTGCTACACATTTTAAATAAGTTTGTAAGTATGTTATTCCTACCATGGATATTCTATTTATTTTTATTTTAGTTTGTCTTCATTCTATTTAAGCTGCTGAGACTCTCTTTGGATTGTGATAGCATAGAAATATGTTTAATTGATAAATCTTACCATTCAAAGTCCCACTCAGCACAGATGCATGGTTCTGAAACCACTGTTCTTGAGTAATCTCTAGATAATGCGCACCATGCCCCTGATTTACGTTTCTTATAGATCTTCCTTTCTCCCATGACACAAGGTTCACCCTTCAATGCAGAAGAATACTGAGTTAGAATAACATTACTCTTGTGTACAGGTTCATTATACAAGGTGCACAGATACTTAACTTTCTATACAAGAAAGTATAGTCCAATTTCTTACTATAAAAGTTGAGTCATCACACCCTTGTTATTATAGAAATAAGAACCAAGTAGATTTATGTGGGAACTAAAAGTATAATGAAATGTAAGGATAATGGAAAAGCATTCTGTTTATTTTCTAATGAAATTTTCCCACAATGAGAAGCAATAGGGTTGTTTTGATTTTCTTTTTCACAGTTCCCTTTTTCTAAGACTGGGTAATATTTTTGGCAAGTCTCCCCTTAATGTCTCATTTCTCATTCTTCCCCAAGATGTTCTTCTTTTGTCTACAATTTTGCTATAAGCCAAATGCAGAAAGCAAACCCCTCACCCATTATTTTCCTTCTTCCCTGTAGTTCCATTTCATTTATGTGGCTACTTCTGAAATTATGTCACTTATAACTTTGTTTTTCTGACCACATCAGCCCAGTCAGATAATTAAAGCAATTATTTGTCTGTGAGTGGCTATAGTTACTTTTATAGTATCTTATTCAGATTTGTGTTGCTTCTCATCTTCCAATCTAATTAAATCCTATGACTTTATAACAACACTTGCAGCTAGGAATAGTAGCACATCTTGAAGACAGAAACCCACAGTAATTGATGTACCTACCTGGTTGTGTAAATGCCATGACTGGAAATCATCTTTGGTACATCTTCTGCTAAAGATAGATTTATAATCCACTTTTACTAGTTGCCATTCAGAACGGAGATTGAGATGGCCAAAGATTCTGAATATTGGTGGAAGATTAAAGAAAAGTAAAAGAGAGAGAGAGAGAGAGATTAACATAGATTAACCGCAACTAACAATTTCCATACACAAAACATGTATTTGAAAATAGTTTTGTAATTTCAATTTACAGAAAGAAAAGGTCCTAATTTTTGGTATCTCCAAATTTAAAAGAACAATTGAATTAAATTTTTCTACTTTTTATTACTGTATAGACATTCTTTGATCTAGTCCTGCAGACTCATCTCTTCTATAAAAGTGTTGCTCTATGATTCCTGGAAATTTCATTCACTATGGCCTATACTTAGGGTTCCAAGAAAAATGTAGTCTTAGATTGTAAAAAAAAGACTAGATTTGTTTAAATCTTGACATATTTTATTTATTTTATTTATTTATTTATTCAATTTATACCCCGCCTCTCTTCACCCGAAGGGAACTCGAGGCAGCTAAC
>JANHGC010001925.1:33719-44633 GCA_027560395.1 Boaedon fuliginosus
AGGGGATATTGATACTGTCAATATTATGCTTGGTTTATTACAAATTCCAACTGTAATCTGCAACATCCAACTGACTGCTCCAGGCTAACTTAAACAATCAATCAAATAAATAAATATTGGCGAGAGTTGGTCAAGGGCAGTAAGATTTATAGTTTATTTTATTTATATTTATTTCTTTGTTTGTTAAATTTCAATAGATGCCCATCTCAATAAATGACTCTTGGTGGTTTACAATCCAAAATTAATTATAAATCAATTAAAAGACTAAAAACATTTTAAAACAATAAAAAGCAATAAAAGAATCCAAAACAAGCAGCAACCAAGATACTTGTCCAGTAAGTAATAAAGCCAGGAGACGGCCCTCAAGACATTCAATCCCCCAGGCTCAGGAGCAGAATCAGGTTTCCAATGCCTTACAAAAGGCTAACAGGGTTGAGGCGGGGATGGGTTGTTACCGGTTTGCCCCGATTCAGGCAAACTGGTTGTTATGGAAATACTGGTTTGGGCATACTGGTTCCATCAGAAATGGAGGTGGGCCATCCCTGCATTATACCTACCTTTATTCCCTTCATTTTAAGCACGGTTGATTGGTACAGCAGCACAAATACTGCCCATCAGCTGTTCTGACTCTCCAGAGCTGTAGCAAAAGTAAGAGTCCCCCTTTTCTGCTAATGGAATACATGTGCAGAGCATGCGATCATGAAGCGCATGATCACTGAACTGATTGATAGACCAGTAGAAACCCACCCCTGGGTTGAGGCCATTCTAATTTCCAAAGAGAGGATGGTCCATTGTATCAGATCTCCTATCTGTTTATATGCTGACCACAGTGTCAGCTCACATAATATCTTGACAGTTATGCTATAGAGTATGTACCTGTAGAATGACAGGAAGAGGAGGAGCTTATGCCTCCAGTTTAAATAGTTCTACTCATATCCATCAGTTGCTTTTATTGTATAGGATGTTCTAACTGTGAAGATATTCAGGCTTGCATGCCTGTTAAGAATAAGGAAATAGTTTTGTTAACAAAATGAATTATATTATTTTAAGAAGATAATTGTCTATATATCATGCTTACCAGGGACAAATCTTTAATATCCAAGTATCTCCTCTAACACATTGAGCAGCAGCCATTGCAGCAAAAAGCCCACTTCTATTCCTGCCAGCTAACATTCTTTGGTGGTCCTAAACCATGTAGGGCTTTACAGGTAACAACCAGCATTTTGAATTGCAACTGGAACAATACCAGAAACTAATTCAGCTTATGTAGAAGTTATATGTGCCATATATGTGGCACTATTTACTATCTGCACAGCTTCACTCTGTACCAGTTTCCAAATGCTCTTCAGGGGCAGCTCCATGTAGAGCATATTGCAGTAGCCTAAATTAGACGTTAAAAGGTCATGAGTTACTGTGAGCACAGCCTCCTAATCCATGAATGAGTGCAATTGACACACCATGTGAAGGTGTGCAAAGACTCTCCTAGCTTCTTCAAGCAGGAGACATGAATCTAGGAGGAGTCTCTGTGGTGCACTGGTTAAATGCAGCACTGCAGTCTCTACTGACTTGTTCAGCAGGTTGTCAGATCAAATGGCCAGGCCCAAGGTTGACTCAGACTTCCATCCTTTCTAAGGCCAGTGAAATGAGGATCCAGATTGTTGGGGAAAATAAACTGACTCTGTAACTGCTTGGGGAGTGTTGTAATTAAAGCTCTGATAAGCAGTATATAAAATTTGAGTGCTATTAATATCCATGTTGTAAGCTGCCCAGAGTCATTCAGGAGTTGGGCGGCATAAAAATGTAATAAATAAAATAAATAAAAATCGCCAGATAGTACATTGGGTCTGGTGTAATGCAAACCCATCCAAAACTAAAGATGGAAGAATCTTGTTTCCAGATAAGTTGCCAACAGCCTCCTGATTCTGAGACAGGATATCTACAACATCACTCAAATGGATTGGGGTAGAGATATAAAGCTAGATGTCATGTGAATATTGATGATAAACACTGACTAGAACAGCCCTGGAGGATGGAGGAGAACCAGCACAACACAGTGCCTCCCATCCCCAATTCTTGGAAGTAGCAAAGAAGAATACAATGGTATTCAATGCTGCTGAGAGATCAAGAAGAACCAGGATGGATACACTATGTCCATCCAGCTCCTGACAGAAGTCATCCATAAGTATGATCAGTGATGTCTCAGATCCAAACCTAGTCTGAACCCTGACTGAAAGAGGTTTATACGATCCACATCTTCCAGGGTTCTCTGAAACTGCCATATGACAAGTCTCTCCACCACCTTCCCTAGAAGGGGAAGAAACCCACATACCTGGGTTGAACAATGTTCCTTTGAAGAAGGGATGCACCACTGCCTCTTTAAGAAGTCAGTAGAACCATTCTCTCCCTCAAAGAGGTGTGAACTACCATACAGACCCAATTACAGTACATGGCTTTTCCTGTGTGGTCTTAATTAGCCAGGAAGGGCACATGCCTAACACACTGATGGTCTAACTTAGAGAGTCCTGTACTTCCTCAGGTTCTATAGGCTCAAATTCTTCCCAGTTCACTTTGTAAGGCATAGTCCCACCATACCACCTTCATTGACTCTGCCATAAGCTGGAGCCTAACTCAGAGCCTTATATGTGGAGCCTAACAAAGAGTGAATATGAATGATTTTTTTCTGCCAAATAGACAGCATATTCCTCACAGTAACCTTTAGGTGCACTTCAGTATTATTCACTCCAATCAGGGATTGAAAAAGGGCTGCTTGGCAACTAAGGCCAGAAAAATAATTATATATCACCACCCTTACCACCACAAGGTAAGCCCTAATAATGGCTGTAGCTCATGTCTGGTCATCTCTGCCCTTTGTCTTTCACTAGAATGCTCTAAGCATATTTTAGTCCATTGAGTTCCCTCAATTTCATTGTTACCAAGGGAAGCACCAGGAATCTTGGGCACAGAGAGGCCATTCAGGAACAATCTGATTTAAGCCACTGCCATTTTGGTATTCCCCAAAAACATCAAGATTTCAATCAGCCTGAATAGCAGCTTTTCTACAATAACTCCAAGCTCCCTCTGGAACCCAACTGGGTCCATTGATTGTCCAGGGCAGGCTGGTAGTTTATCTCTTTCTATGTATAGATCCTCATACTGGTGATTTACAAAAAAAATCCACCAGCACAGCATATAACGATAAAACATACAACTGAATTCAAAGGAACGATACAGTGATAGTGTAAGAATCCATCAGCATGCTTATATATTACATTTTCATATAGTTCACCTAGTTGCAGTTTATATTTGACTATAATTTAATTACAAATGTAACTGAAGATTCCAGAAATAATGCGCTTCTAAGTATAGGATCGAGTTTGCATTCATGGATGGCCTACAATATTTCAAGAATAGAATAAGAAAGGTATAATGATCCCTTATTGATCTTCTCTGCCCCCATCAAATTGCTAGCCTTAGGAGATAGCAGACAGTCAACTACTTGAAGTTACCATAGGAACAAATCAGCAAGAATAACTGAGTTGAATGATGAGGGGTCAGAACTTGGCAGGGTGTCCAGCTCTGCGCCTGTTAACATTTTTGAGAGCAAAGCAAACTTGACTTACTTGACTCCTCAAGAAGCAAACATATCAACATATCAACTTATTTAGACAACCTATTTAGTAATAGCCAGAGATTGGCTTCATGAAAATAACTTTTCAATATTGGATCTATAATTCTGTGTTAATTGTTTCCTACTCTCTACTGGCAATTTGACCTCAACTTGTGAAACTCTGTTTTTTAATTCTTGCATACTCAGGGACCTTACTTGCTCTCTATTGCTGCCTTTCCCCATTTTCTGCATCTACGCTATGTTCAATGTTAGCTATGGACATGTGTAGCCACCAGTCAAGATCTTGCTCCCTCCTATTTTTCCAGAAGACATGTACATCTGCTCAGTCAGCTCTCTTAGTAAACTACTTGTAACTTGCTCCAGCATGTTTGCTTATACTGAAAGGAGAGGACTTTTCAGAAGCTTTCTATATTATCAGTAATATTTTGTAGTAATGTTTATTCTATTTGCCACCGAGAAGTCCCTTGGTATACACAGCTATGTAAGCTAATTAAATTAAATTTTTTAAAAATAAATAAAATAAAATCACTCACAGTGTTTTCTGGGTGGATCATTTCATGGGGGCTGGTTTGTATAGGTATTGTTTTGCAGTTAATTAAATCCTTGTTATGTTACATCCAGAAAGTGAGAAAGAAAGAACTACTACCTGAGCCTTATGCAAACAATGGTTCCCTCAATGTCACCTTATCAATCTATTGTAATATTTAAATTATGATATTGAATTCTACTTTTCTTTCCCATTTCCTTCCAGGAAAGCAGTTGGTGTCCTTGAACACTTTATATGTTTGACAATGAGTGGGATGACAATTTCTGCACGGATCAGACATATCTGATAATTAACTTTTGTTAAAAGCTTGTGAAACGAGTTACTATAAAAAATTCAATTGGTACAAAACATGATAACTAGCCTGCTAACTGATGCACAGGTAATGGCACAGATTCATATCATTCTGGAAAAACCTGTGCTTGAAATAGCTGTGATAAGCTTGCTACACATGATATTTTTCTGGCTGCATTTGCAAATTAAGCTCAATATGAAAGAGCTGCATGTTACATATTAACATAACTACTATGATACAGAAAATGAACATTACAGAAACACCATAAACACACAGTTCGGGCCAACAAGCTTGCCTTTATGAATGGATAGAAAGTTACAACATGAATAAAATATGAATTGTAACTGTAACATTGAAGCCAACTTAATGGACAACCTCCTGATTGTTTTCTATTAGAGTATAAATAAAATTAGTCATCAGTTCCATAGAAATTGAATGAAAGAAAGTGAATTCAAGAACCAGAATCTAATTGATGCAGACATAGATCAAGAATTGGAAGAGAAGCCAGAGTTAAATTAACTAATCACTGGCAAGGTAGTGCCCATGGAAGAAAGGATAAAAATAAAAGAGGCATAAAAGATGAAAAAAAAAGACAGCCTAAAGGAAGAACTGCTACCTCAATACTTCATAATTATTTCACTAAACAATAACTGAAGATTTGGACTGATTATTTAGAAAGCTTTCAATCAGTTAATTCATTTAGAGGTATAGTCCTTAAACTGGCCAAAATCAAGCTTCTGTGAAAGAATTTGGAGGTTTATTTTTAAGAAAGGGAATGCTAGTGCCCCTCCACTCCCAATACATTCTATTACTCATCTGTAAAAAATGCCATTTCACTTTCCTATATACCACAGAAGGCCAAAGCATACAACTTCTGGGTATCTCAGCACACAAAATAGCAATTAGAGGTTACTTATATGAGTTACATCACTATAACAGTTTCCCTAAAAGGCTTGTTAAGCCTTGTATCATTAAACATCTCTAGCTGAAATCCTCTTGGACCAACTCAGCTTCAAAGGTAGCAGAAAGAACTCCTAAAAGGAAATTACTAACTAAACCCAGGAGAAAATGTTCAATTATACAAAAAAAAAAAAAAAAAAAACCATGGCAACATACAGAGATTTTGTAAAACAAACACTGCCTTCAGTACAATATTCAACATCACTAAAAATAAATCTGCTGTTTTATTTTATTTTAACACTGGGATTTAGGAAGTATGGTACAGAATATAGTAGAACATTTAATTGCCTAAATAAAAATGTCCTAGATTAGTCCAAATAATGTAATCCAGGTTTCTTAATTTTGGCAACATTAAAATGTGTGGATTTCAACTCCCAGAATTTCTCAGCCAGTGTGTTGGGAGTGCACACTTCTTACAATTGCCAAGGTTGACAATCTCTGGTCTATAATACAACTTAACACTTTTTGTTATTAGGAGCTGAAATCTAAGACATCTGGATAATGCAAAAGCTGTCTATTTTTTTCTCTATACTTCCAGCATTTTTATACAATCTGTTTGTCAAAAGAATAATTAACATAGGTATTATTTAAGAAAAATTAGGTCAATCATATGAAATCTATTAGTCTAAGGATGTACTTATATCACATGCATATTCATAGTACAGTTTATTCAATGAACCCAATTTTAGTTTCATATGACATACTGAACATAAACTAATCAAATAAGCCAAATTCATTCCACATGCTATGCTAAAATAAAGTTTTTCTGCCAACATGGAAGTAAATATAGATGTAATATAAATTAATAATTTCAATTAATTTAGGCTAGACTATGGAAAAAATAGGAAATGGAAAAATTTCAGAGGAAGAAAAAAATGAAACAGATATCTAAATCAAATTCATATTTATTGGTGATAATGAAAAGAACTGGAATGGAACACTACTTCAATCCACTTAATTCAGTGATCCTAGCTACTAAAGAAGGAGTAAAATAAGAAACTAAGAAAGAAGAGGAGGACTGTATATACTTGCATAAAAGCCAAGAATCTTAGGTGTCAACATGCATCCAAAAGTTGGGTTTAACTTATCTACAGATGGGCTTATCCATGAGTATTTACAATAGTACTTGTTAAAAGTATCTTTTAACTTAGGATTGCTTTGTTGGCGAGATAGGCAGCGTATAAATTTTAAAAATAATAAACTCATGGGTAAACCCATCAATGGGTAAAATAATCTTTGGATTATCTACATATAAGGCAATTGTAAAAATGTAAAGATGTACAAATTTTGAGGGATCAGCTTATTGTGGATGGCACAATGTCCATGGTACTTTCACTAAAAATTCCCCAGGTGCTTCAAATAGTTCTCCACTGGTGGACCTGTGTGCCTTTAGCTTCACATGACTGATTCCTCTTGAATTGCCCTGTAGACAGATCTTAGGTGTCAATCTTGGGATTGGATCTTCTGGACCTTACTGGCTTTGGCATATTAAGCATTCTCATTCTAACAATGAGACTAGCCAAAGACATACTAAGACACTTTGCTACAGACTTCAGTAAACACCAGTTTTAATTGCATATGTATCATACTTCTTCCTAATTTATATCTTGCAGTTTTGTGTTAACTGTAAACTGATTTATGATAAACTAATAAAGCTATTGCATTTGTAATAATAATCTCATGGTTGTTGTTGCTCAATCCAGTGTAGTCATATAGAAATTCTGTGTGTATCTTGATTTTTTAAAAAAATGACAAGGCAAATTCTGAATTATTTCACAGTGTTTTGTGTGACTTTAGATTTAGGTTTGTTTCAAAACCAAATTTAAGTTTTAAATCTGGAATTCTGTACTGGAATTTTGAAGATTATACATTGTCTAAAATCTCAGGAAAGACTTCCCATTTAATTGAAATTGCTAAATACCATATGAAGTTATTTAGTCACAAAATCATTTCAAGAAGTTCTTCAAAAAGGTAAAAAGGTAGAAAGAGTCCTCCAGTTTTGTTCTGAAACTAAAGGAAAAAATATGAAAAGTTCTGGTAACATTTTAAATTTCTTTTTTCCCTTTTCTCTTTGGAGAATGGCAAAAATAGTTAAATTTTATTGATTGACAGTATTGATTTTATTGACAGAAAGCTGTGGAAAGAAGAGCTGGAGAGTTGACTGGCTATTCATAATTTCACACGCTTCTCTCCTCTCCAAGAGATTGCAGATCAAATATTTCCAATGGATTTCAGTATCTGGAAGATGAGGGAATACCTATCTAGCTCAAACTATGGTCAGCACCATTAAAAGGACAATAGGTTTCCATACTTTTGTAATCACTTTTGGATATTGCTCCTTAACTGCCTTTCAGTTATTAGGAACATTAGATCAACAAATTGTATAGCACCAGGTAAGAAACCTTTAATACTTAGTGAAACAAGTTTTAAATACAGGTTTAAGGACTTTTTTTTTTTGAATAAAAAGAAAAGTATAATTAAAAGTTTCATTTTAGAAAATTACAAATGAACCAGGGGTCTTGATAAATTTAAAATAAGATTTTGGAATTAATTATAACTAACCCTTATGGGAAAATGCTTTTGCTTTGATTTTTTCCCCCTTAAAGATAAGAATTGAAGAATTGAACCTAGATAGAACTAGAAAAACTAATAATTAGAATTAAAGTAGAACACTCAAACTCAACTTACAAATATAGCATTAAGAAAAATATTTAAATGTTGGAGGGGCGTGGCTGGGATCTCAGAGAGATCGGGAGTGTCCTGCATGAGCTCCGTGCAGGACCACCAAAATTCCTTTTTTGGGGGGCTCCGAGAGGATCAACCTTTTGTAGGAATGGGAGGATACAGAGGCATTACCAGAGTTCGATGAAGGTTACACCATCCCTCTATCTGAACTCCCAACAAAACCCTATAACAAAGAGTCGGAAAAGTGACATGGCAAAGCTCTGAGTTGGAAGATTAATTGCAAGCAGAAGGAAAACAACAGAAGCTGAATGTGGGATTGACTTTTTTCACTTAAATCCCCCAAGAAATAAACTAAGTGGAGACTCTAAAAGTAACTGGAAAATTGGCAAAATAAGAGAGATAAACAACCCAACTGTGAGATACGGAGAAAAAAACCAAAGAAAAAGAAATTGTTTCTGTTTGTTTTTTCTAAAAAAAATGGGAAGGATAGAAGAGTCACTGTAGGAACTGAAAGCTGAGTTAAAAGAACTTTTTGGCGAGATTAAGATGGCATTGAGGGAAGGGTATACTAATATAGAGAAGTTTGGAGAGCAACAAGAAAATAATATAGAGGAGGGTGAAGATGAGACTGCAAAAGAGAGTGACATGCCATTTTTGAGTGAAACTGCGCAGCGTAAGGAAAAGATGAAAAGGAACTCAATATCGAAAAAGCTTATTTACTTGCAATTTGGAATGGAAATATTGAGGAGAACACGGGAATTGCAAAGGAACTGGATATGGTACAGATGGTACAGATTGTGAGATCGGTTTTAAAAGAAGAAATAAACATAACGCATGTGCAGAGGTTTGGAAAATTGGTGTCGCAGCTCGGAAGGAGAAAAGAAACTAAAAGGGATGACTCCAAACCAGAGGGACAAGTAGTGATAATAAAGGAGAAACAAGAACGAGGGACAAGAAAATGGTTAGAGTTATTACGAACTGACTTTTTTAGGACAGTGACTAAATAGACTTGAATATTCTTTAATTGACAGATTAAGACGGTTTTGAGCCAGACTTGGACAATATTTGAAATTACTAACGTTCCTGGAATAATGAACAAACAATTAAATTAATCTACGAATTTGTTTAAAGATGTGATAGAATTGTAATGTTGGTTATTTTATTTTATTTTTGTTTAAATATTATTTTATATGAGGGGGACAATGTTAAGGAAAGCTATAAGACATGAGATAAGTAAAAGAACTATGAAACTGTTTAAAAAGAAATTTGGATAGAGAAATACAATATGACTATACAGTACATATGAACTGGGAATTAGGTAAAAGATTTAAAATGAAAAGAAGGGGGAAAAGGAAATGAAGATTGAAAATATTAAGATAAAAGTGGAAAAATGAATTTAATTGGTAGACTGTAATAATATACTATATTGGGAATAATGGTGATGAAATGAAAATAGTAGTGATGTTTTATTTTATTAAGAGGAATTTATTTTATTAAGAGAAGAAAGTAGGTTAAAGAATATATGGATTGAAATGAGGAAGAATGGTTAGACTGATGGAAGATTTTTAAATTATGGTTGAAGGTTGGAGGTTGTTTTTTTGTTTCTTTAGTTTTGTAAAAATGATATGGATAGAAGAATAAGGGGGGGAAACTAAGAAAAGTAAATATTAACTTGACAATGTTTGAGAGATAGCAATAATGTAACTGTTTTTAGCTTTATAAGACTTTATGTTTAACTTTATGTTAATGGCTAGATAGGGAATTGAAATTAGGGATTTTATATGTTATGTTGAAGATAAGTGAAATAACGTATAAAATTGAATGTTTAAGGATTGATTGGTTGTTTGGAAATATGCCCACGTCAACTCTGTTGTGACAAGAGACGCTATCTTAATAAAAGAAAAACAATAAAAATTATTTTTTAAAAAAGAGATTAAATTCAGCTACTTTAGTATAATCCAAAACATTGACAAATATCTCCCACCCTCCCTCTCTATCTATATGGTTAAAATATGCCATTAACATTTCCATATGAATCTAATCTCACATACCCTGGGGGCAAAGGTTCTATGCTGGTGTTACCAGGTTGCTGCCTTATAGCTTCGTCAGATACATTAGCAGACTCCCTTGGTTTTGCTACTTCTGTCATTGGTGTTGCATTGTTCTCTGTGCTAGAGGACACAGAATCGGAAGGAGTAACAGGCTGAAGTCCTGAAAATTCATTAAAGGCAGTTGTACATGTACTGCTTTCAGCGTTACTAGTAGTAGCCTCGGTTTCTATAGGAGTTTCTGAAGTAGTAGTGGTACAATCTGCAGATGTAGATGGTGCTTCTGTAGAATCCATAGGTATTTCGGAGATTGAAAGATTATCAGCTTCCATTACAGATGATTCACAACTAACTGTAATACACAGAAAAATAATAAAATGTGAGACAAAATGTGAGATAAGCATTACTTTTATCTTTTGAATATTACATCCAGAATCAAACATGAAATCAGGCTGCTTAGCCAATGATGGTAACCTGCAAACATTACTGATTTTTAAAATATAATAGTCCCAGTGTTGCCCAGGTATTTATTTCTGGAAATGCAGTATTGCATTTGAAGGGAAAATTATGTATTTGTGACTTAAGTTGTTGAGTCCTCCTCCTCCTCCTCCGCCTCCTCATCAGGTTCTTCCCCCTCCTCTTCATCTTCTTCCCAGTTCTCCTCCCATCCTCCTCTTCTTCCCCCTCCACCTCTTCCTCCTCTTCATCTTGTTTCCCCTTCTGCTCCTCTTGATCATCTTCTTCCCCATCTCCC
>JANHGC010001925.1:78393-89959 GCA_027560395.1 Boaedon fuliginosus
CTGAATCGATCGCGAGCAGCGCGCGTTTGACAGCGGCTTAGAAAGCGCGCCCACAAAGCGGGTAACCAGCGAACCGGGAGAAACCCACCCCTGCCTCTGACGGCCTGGCTGACAAAATTACTGACATGCTACAACCTTTGAACTAATGTTTATTCTTACCAGTGCACATCACAACTTTTATGTTACATCCATTGGTTAGCCTTTTTTCCAGAAATTCATACTGACTTACATAGGAAGTTTCACTTCATGTTTTCTACCATTAGAAAGCTGTGAAGTTGGGTGTATTCAGGAGAGAAGCTAATATCAGTCTGTAAGTTCCATACATTAGGATGTATCAACAACAATTCCAGTCTGCACCTGAAATAATGTTCACTTTCTTCTGGAAGAAGGCCATTTCAAATATATTTCAATTGTTTCCTGAAAACAAATCTTTTCGAGCAGGAATCAATTCAAAGTGTTCTAGAGCCAAACTAAAATTGGAACACTGAAAACTATTTTCTGTTCCAAAAAAATATATTACATGATCCCTGGAATGAGTAGATTAGAAACTGTGGTGACACCATGTTTAGAGTACAATATTACAGGCTAACTCTGTCCACAGCCAGGAGTTTGATCCTGACTGACTCAAGGATGAATCAGCCTTCCATTCTTCCAAGGTCGGTAAAATGAGGACCCAGATTTTGGAGGGCAATATGCAATATTTACAAACTTGTTAGAGAGTGCTGTAAAGCACTATGAAGTGGCATATAAATCTAATTGCTATTGCTATTGATAGATTAGTGCATAATTGAGAAAGAAATAATTTTGAATATCCCTACTTATAACATAATTTAAAAAATGCATATATTTATTTCATTTCTTGAATTGTATTTTTCCCTCACATATATTTTATGTCATAATTATACTATAATCTATAATTAGGGAACATATAACCTGTATGTACCTGCTCTCCCCATATTTAAAGACAGTCTGTCAATTGAATAGTCACTGAATGTAAATGTAAAGATGGACTCTAAATGTAGAGATGGACATCCTTTATATTTAACATTCTGTTAGCTTGACATTTTATAGTTAATAATAAATGAGCAATACAATTACCATAAATATCTATTTATATTGTATGGACAGTTATCAGGGGAGTATTGTCATAACCTTGAGAAATGAATGAAAGAACAATTAAATAAACCTCAGCTGAGCCCTGAATAAGAAAAAGGGGTCAGAAAGATGCTCAAGGTAATCTCCCCAAATTCTTTTTAGTCTAAGAAGAAGCAGGGGAAATGCTGTCAGGCTTTTCAGATTCTGTTAATACATCCTACAACAGAATTCTAGTAGTCTTTTCAGTGTATGTTTTTAACCTAACCTGGCATAATTGAAGAAACTGATTGATACATTACCCACAACTAAAGAAAACATGGATGTAACAGAAAATATTTTTTAAAAAATGGGAAAAGCGAAAACCAATAACAGCAGTGTATCACGTTCATTTGGACATAGGTTATCAATACAAATACAAATAGATAAATACAAATCTATATATATAAAACAGATACAAACCCACACCTCTCTATATAAAACCACACCCCTGTACCAATCCCTCCCAAATTTGCCACATACCTACCTTAGGGTGGTGAAATCAGCACTGGGGGTGGTGGTCATAGGCTTATTTTCCCCCTCCTTCCCCCCCCCAAATTGGGAGGGAAAGGGGACTCCCTACCACCACCAGAAAAAACAGTGCAAAAAATCTGCACTGTGCATGTGCATCACCTGCACTGCACATGTCCACTACAAAACATCTGTTGATTTGCAATTTAGGTATGCCACCCGCCAGGCCTGCAAACAAAGGGCTCCTCTCCTGACCATTCCCCAGGAACCACGGCCGGAGCAGTGAGGGCTGTTGTGAGGAGCAGACCCACTTCCTTGCCCAGCCTGGACAGCCTGGAAGCTCTTCTGCACCCGGAACAAAGAGGTGGTGGTGGTGAGCACATTGCAACCCCCTTCAATCTCCACATTGCTGCCAATTGCAGGAACTGCAAAGTCTTCAGGTGGAGGCCACCACCACTACCTCTTTCTGCCAGGTACAGAAGGAGCTTCAGGCTGGCCGGCCTGCCGAAGAAAAGAGAGCTTCTGCTCCCAATAGCCCTCCCTGCTCTGCCCATGCTTCCTGGGAGCCCAAGGCACCGCCACTTTCTGCCGGGCGTGGAAGGGGCTTCAGATTGGCCGGCCTGCTGAAGGAAGGAGCGCTTCTCCTCCCAACAGGCCTTCTTGCTCCATCCACACTTCCTGGAGAGCCCATGGGGCCTCTTTCTCCTGGGAAAGGCAGGTCCTCCTCCACCTGGGCTGGAGCCATGGACAGCTCAAGTCCCGCTGCTAATCCCCAGCTTTCAGAAATCCACTCATCAGCTATTGCCTGTGGGTCTGGGGATGTGCACAAATCACCTACTGCTTAGCGGAGCACCCTGGAGCCACTGCCAACAGTTGATTAGCGGTGCTCTCAAACCAGGGGAGTAACAATGGCACCACTTCTGCCACTGGCTCCAGAGCGCTCTGCTAATCAGCACATCATTTGCTTACAGCCTGGAGCCAGCAACAGCACCTGATTTCCAAAGCAGTGCCGCTACTACTCCCGTTTTTGGAGCACTGCACATCACATCACCTCTTCTCAGACCATAAAAAGCAGCAGGAGGAGGAATATCTATACAATATTTGAATCTTGTATGGAATAGTTCTCACACTGAATTCACTATACTTGACGTGTAAATTTTATAAAATGTATAAAATGTTCAATAAAGTATTTTGAGAAAAAAAAGCAGGAGGAGTCAGGAATATGAGGGTGGAGTAGCAACAACATGATGAAGAGCAGAAAGAACTGAATGACCAAATAAGATGACAAAAAACAGGCAGAAGGGGGAATAACACCAAGAAGTAGAGGAGGAGGGGGGGGTAGAAGGAGGAGGGAAAACACGATGAAGAGGAGGTGATGGAGAAGAAGAGAAGAAGAGGAGGAAGAACAAGGAGAGGGGCAATAAGACTATAAGAGGAGGACGAAGGAAGAAATGAATGAAAAAGAGGAGCAGGGGAGGAGGAAAAACAACATGATCAACAGGACAGGGAGGAGGCAAAATAGGAGAGGAGCAGGAGGGGAAATAACATTATGAAGATAAGGGAGATGAAGACAAAGAGGGGGATGAAGAGGAACAAGGGGTAACTACCTGGAGTTATTATTACCTCCAATCACATTTTCAAGTCACTTTTACAATAAAAAAAAAACCCTAGCAAGCCCGGGTAATCAGCTAGTATTACATATATTGATTAAATTCTTGATATTAAGATAAGCATTTTGAGACTATATTTGATGTTCCTTCATTAAAAATAGGGAAAACAACTGTACTCATCAATTTTTATCAATGAAGGTTTGGGGCTTTTTTTAAAAAAAAATGATAAATATTCTTGATCCTTTAACAAAGAGGATTTCCCCATAGTATTAAATTATTTCCTAGTTAGGTACCATTTTGATAGATGGGAGGCAATTCTCTCAAAAAATATGCCAAGATGTGTAGACATACCTGAATAAAGATATATTCATCCTGGACAACAAGTGAACTTGTATCAATGGAGTGCAAAAAAGGTCCATTCCTGGTAGTCTCTGAACATTCTTGAATTCTACAAGTTATATAATGGGCATCTGTATGGAAAGATAAGCTTGCATGAAAAAATGTTGACGGACAGTTTGTTATGGATTAAGTAAAGCAAATATTCATCTTTTACAATGGCCAACTTTGTATTCCTTATATTTTCATGTTGACCATGCCATTCTACTGCCTATTTCTGAAATCACTGTTTTTTTTCTTCTACTTTTAAGCTCCCAATTAAGTATTACCTGAGAAATACATCCATATCATTTTTAAAAAAATACTTTTAGGTGAAGGTGAAAAGTAAATTCCCAGCTCTTTTTTTAATTAAAAAGTCTTACTGAAATTTTGCTGCATAAGGCCTGGGAATAGAAGTTGGATTAATTTGCTTTAACAGGTAAATGAGGTGGTGAGATATTCTTTTTTTCCTCTTCACTGAACAGTGAGAGATTTTGGCACACTTAAGCATAAGCATTTATTTAAATATTTTTACATTGCAAGAACTATAAAGTGCTCCAAAGCAGCCTAAGAAACTCCATAAGGTAATTCCTTTTCTGATGCCACTTTAAGCAAGCCAAACTACTTTACTATGTCCACTGTATTCATCTGCTAAAGCCTGTTACTTATGATAGGTTAACAGGACTTCATTCATCTTCCTCAAAATCCAATGGGAGCAAAATGCCCTGTTTTATTCACATGAAAATTTTGGGTGCATTTTACTTAATTTCCTATTCCCAATCATTCAGAATTTTGTTTTGTCCTCAGTTAAAATACAATGCAATGTTACAATGTAATTTATGGTTTTTCATGCATTTCATTTATGCTGAATATCTAAGCTTCTTATTCACAAAATTATATTTATATAGTCTTGCACTGTTCATTATTTAAATTCAGAGATTTTCTATCTTCTAGGAAACAAATATTTCTAACTCTACCTATATATTGTAGTGCCCATCAAAAAATACTATAGCAAGAATTAATACCATCATTCTGTCTGACTTCATTATTCTGACTGACTCTTCATTATGTTTATGCTAATGATAAACATATTTTTAAATTGTATTAGTTGTCAGCAAAGTTTTTGAGTTCAACTACACAGATTATGTTTTCCTGAGGAAACTAGCTACATAATCATAAAATACTGAGCAGCAAACATACACAGTTTAATTATATCATTAAAAACAGTACATTTAAAAATCGTTCTCTTGGATATTTTGATGGTCACACTATAAAGCAAAGTGTCATTACAAATACATAGTAATTAAATTGTATTTCTTCTTGATCTTATAAGAATTAGGCCTTACAGTAACCAGATTGACCCTGACTAGATCCTATTAAATGAATAACTAATAACTAACTGTTCAATCAATATAATAGAGTCTGAGATAAATGTGCTGATTTATATATCAGTATATAGATACATACATGCACATATACATACACACACACACACATTCAAACACACCTCTCCAGCAATTAGATAGGTATTAAAAAGGTAATTTCTTGTATCTAGAATTTATGGAAATATCCACCATATATGATATCCATAGTTCATCAGTTGCAATATAAAAACTTTTTTTCTACAATAAGTATTTGTTTAGCTTAGATTCATAAAACATGACTCAAAGGTTTAAGCACTGAACTGACACAGACTGGATTGAATTTGGATTTGTGATCAATGATATATGAAATATTCCATACTGCATAGGAAATGTATCATTCTAACATATTTTCATTAATAATTCAATATATTACAAAAGGATACCTCCTTTAGTTTCACAGGGACATAGGACAAATTCTACTTCCTCAGATTTCCTTCCCATCTTTTTTCCTCATTTAAGCTTATATCCTCATCTCATCTATTCATTCAAAAATATATACCTGTGTTTATTTTGTAAATATAGTATAATGAAACAGCATAAACACCCATCCAGCTGGTCATGCAAGCATCCAGATACTGTCATAAAAGCAACCTAGCATCCATTTCCTAGAGCAAATACAACATGTAGATATGCAGGAAACAACAAATGAAGGAATAAAAGTGGCCATGTCTAATAAATAATCAGATTCAATAAGGAAATGAAAGCAGGCACTTCCTGGAGCTTAGAATCCATAAGTCAGATAAGAACCATTTTATCAAACAAAGAAGCAGAAAAGAGATCAGGTCTTAACCACCAATGAATCACATTTTTTCTTTTCCAACATAAAAAGACCATCAGAATAATGGGAATGGCATTTTGATCTCCATGATTAAAAAAGAAAATCCTACAAAGGGACATATGTCGAAGACAGCTGGTATATTAAACAATTTTTGAAAATAAAAAATTAAGCTTTTTTATAAGAGAGAAATATAAGTGTTATCGAGTAAAGCAAAATTAAATACTACATAAAAAAACAGATCCCATTAAGTAGGCAGGATTGCCTGCTTTATATTTTATAGTATTTATAATATTTAATATTTATCTCATTTATAAATAATATGTATATTATTTATAGTATTTATATATAGATATAGATATATATTTATATATTTATATTAATTTATAATATAAATTACTTTATATTGTGTAGAGTATTTTGTTCTAACATGGAAGCAAATAATGTCAAAGCGAGATAAATGGGTCAATTTTCTGTAGAACAAGTCCTGTATTTCCATTTCAAGCAAATTTTTCATTATGCACAAATTTAAGATTTTTGTGGAATGCTTACATATATGTAATATATGCCATGAGGTTTAAATAACTTAATGTGATGAAGGAATTCTTACCCAAGATTTAAACTTTATCTGACTACTCTTTATAATTTGGACTTAACCAGTCTTATTTTTCTGTGATGCTTACACAGTAATCACACTCTATCTACATTGCAGGGACATTGAATTTATATTGGGTGTCAAACTCAAGGCCTACGGGCCAGTTCTGGCCCATGGGGTGCTTAAATCCAGCCCATGGTGCAGCCTGTAAATATGGGGACTGGCCCATGGTGCCTCTGGTGGGTAAAATGGGCCGCATACCGCCCGATGCCTCATTTTCACCTTCCATGGCGTCCTACAGCATTCTGATGGCTAAAACCAGTCCAAAACCAGACTGAAAAATGGGCTGAAAAACCCCATGCCCCATTTTGGCCGGCAGGGTGCTGCAGGAGGTATCCATCCAGCAACTCTGCTGGGCCCGCCTCTCCACTCCCGGCCTTCAAGGAAAACTACAATACTGATCCAGCCTGTGAAGAAATCCAGTTTGACACTCCTGATTTAGATGGAAGAGACACAATTCAAGATTTGACATTAACAGAAAGTTACCATCTTTCTGGGCAATCCAACCTATCTGAAATGGATGTTGTTATATAGATAAAATGAAGTTACATGTCCAGAAGTTTTAGCTGCTAAAGATAAGGTAGGATATAAATATTTTGTATTGTAAAGAAGATGTTTGTCTATGATGACAAAAATCAGAAGGGATTTGGTAGCATCTTTTCCATTTAGCAATTTTTATCAACACACATTAGTGTTTGTGAGGTGCGGCTCATGTCATAAGATGCATAGAGTGGCTTGACTGACACAGGACTTATACTGGGTGGAGGTGGGGTGGGTGAAAGGAAGACTGAGAAAGAATGATTGTGCAGATACAGCTTACCTGTGAGACAAATTAAAAGTTAACAATTATAATATGTTAGAAAGCCATTGAGAGCCTCTGAGATTGTCTTTCTGATGTGAGTTCAACATTTTCTCTCTCAGTAGTCCTGGTAAAACCTCATATTTCCAAAATAGCAATTTTATTAGTATAAATCTAATAAAATAAATAAATAAATAATCTTCTGTCCATTACTTCTTTTGAACAATGTTTTTTTCCTTATTTGTCCTATGTACTGTAGAATGCAAAGAAACATTGCTGGAAGATTATGATTATTTATTCCATAAGAGATAGAAAGATGAAGGAACCTATAATCTTGTGTATACTTGCTCAGGCCTGTGATTGAGTTGTTGATGTAGATATGTGGGTCAAAAGATACATTTTGGATTTTGCAGGACCTGATTCTCATGTTTGCATAAATGTGTATGTTGTTTGTTGTTGTTTGTGATAATTTAGTGCAGATTAGTTGGGTAGTTCCCTGGATACAAGTAGAGTGTTGTCTCCAAGTGCTTGAGGAAATGTAATGCTACAAATAAGGTTTGTAGCTTATTAATACTATCTTTGAGTGTTTTGAGCTGTCAGCTGTTACTGACACCAACAAGAATTCTGTTCTTCGTCTGTAATGTGTATGCAAGCTTAATGCATATGATGGATAGTTGATGGTTGTATGTTTTCATTTTCATGTTTTCTTGCCCACCACCTGGGAAACATGTCCAATGGATCTTTCCATCACAAGATGAATAAAATTCTCTCCATTAATAGTTATCTATTGATTTGCCAATAGTTTTATTGTGATTTTATCTGTTACTGTACTTCATAATTATTAATGGTCTTATTTTTTTTTATATTTATTATGTTATTGGTTTATATGCTTTATATGATTGGCTTGTATTATAATCGATCATCAATCATTTTTAGAGGCAATGGAGTTCACTTTTCCCACTGTGAAATACAGCTCTGACTACAGTTTGGATATCTTTACCAAGCAGCTTAAAGCAGCATCATTCAGGAAGCACATTCATTTCTCTTCCCACTCCTAAGGTCAGGGTGGTGTTAATAAAACAGTTGAATATGCAATCACATTTAACTTCCTTTTTGCCTAATTCAAAATGGAATTTGGTAGCTCTGAGAAATCCTAAAATGTCAGGCTAGGCACATCAGAGCAAGGGGAGGAGAAAGCTGAATTGGACAGAGCAGTGAGAGGCAACTGCAGAAAATAATAGATCACTCTTGCTGCAACAGGAGTCTACCCATGGGAAACTCTGTGGCCTCCTTAATAATCAGATAGAACTGTTGTACACCTTGTGGAAAGAAGAAGGAAAGTTTGTGTGTAGGTAGACAGGAGCCCTTCAAATGATTCAGCAAAGAATTATTGGTACAATACATCTTTTTTGCCCCATCTTCAGTTTTTGAAAGGAACATTTCTAGATCTTGGTCTACTTTATACGGCTGTCAGAATCTCACCCATTACACTAAGTGTATGCAAGCAACTGGCCTTGAGACTGGAGAGATACACAGTATCCAGATGTATGGACAACTGTAATAGTATGCAGGAAAGATTTGAAGCTGAGTAGTAGGTGGGGCAAGTGGATCAGTGGCTGCCTTGAGTTCCCCTTTTGGGTGAAGAGAGGCGGGGTATAAATCTAATAAATTATTATTATTATTATTATTATATTATCATTTCTTAGATTTATATCCCGCCTCTCTTCCCCAATCAGGAGAACTCGAGGCGGCGTACAATCAGTTTAAAACGTATCTATACAATATAGAATCAGAAAGTACACAAACATACCAACCAACCATACAAAGTGGGGACAGATCTGAATTTCATAATCTCAATTACATATTTTCTGGCAAAGCCAGGTCTTAACGTCTTGGGGAATGTAGGTAAGTTAGGGATGGTTCTACTTCTGACTAATCTGCGGACAATCGGCGTGCACGGCCAACATCACCTATGCTCTATATTGCAATTAAATTAGATTGCTTTCCTCTTCTCTTTACATCTTTACAAATCGCCTAATCAATGAATTGCCATTTTACTGCTCGGGGAAGGGTCAGGCGCGGGTTCTCAGAAGTCGCCGACCGGTTCCTCTATTTGGGAAATGTAGCTCAGGCTGCAATGTTGCAAACGGAACGGGAAGTTGGGTTACCCCAAAAGTAACCAAAAAGTAAACGGACAGCTGGCGTTAACCATTCCCCACTTCAATTCTTGCTCACTTTTTAACCGATCCCCGCCTACCCACAGTGAAACCTTTTTCACACGAAGGTCGGGCAGAAGAATGAGGAAAGAGCGAAGTCACTTCGACAGGCACACGTGGGGAGAAGCTGCCTAAGAAGCGGGGGAAGAGGGAATGGCCGGGAGACGGAAAGTCAGTGGATCGCAAGATTCCCCCCCACTCCCCTGCCTCCGCCAGGGAGGTGCAGGGAAAGCTCACAGAACTACAATTCCCAGCAACTCTTGCCAAGGTTTTCTACAGCTGAACAAAATCGGTCAGTTAAACCTCAGCCCTGAACTAGCGGGGACCTTAACAGAGGCGGTTTGGAAATAAACTAGAGATGGAACTATTCATTTTTATGGCCTGCGTTTAGTACTGTGCAGTTGTACTGCTGCCCAGTGTGCTCTGCACAGAATTTAATGGCGATGACGCCTACTATAGTCGGCTTTAACCACAGTTCGTTTGTTTATTTGTCGAACATAGACACGGTAACAGGGTATAAACATAAACATGAATAGAGAAATTGAATACAGGTAAATGGAAACAGTGAAGACAAGGACGGTAGGCACGCTGGTGCGCTACCAGTTGCCCACAGTGGATGCCCATTTTAATTACTGGGGGCGAAGAATCCGGAATCTGTTTGACACAGTGGAAACGAGGGTTCACGAGTGGCACAGGCGATGAGTGCATCCCATCACACAGCGCGAGCTTTTGCATTTCCAAGAAACTTCTCCCAAGGAACCGTGATAGGAAACCCGCCCCCCCCCTTTTCTATCAATTCCTTCAAAGCTGTGCACGCAGAGAAAATTGCACGCGCGCGGCCGCTCGCCGCCTTCCTCCTCTCAACTGCAGGGGCGCTAAGCTTTGCACAACAGCGGGCGCACGTGGCTGCTACGGCGTGGCTCGTCGCAAGTTCAGCGCTGTGGCTACTTTTCTCCGTCCTCCGGAACTTTTGGCAAGGAAACGACCCCGTCGCCCCCACTAACGGTTCCCATTCCGTCCGTTCGGGCGATTGTGCAAAACCGATGCCCGTGGTGGCACCTCCCCCACCCCCGCTTCCCCGTAGAGCAGAAGGATCCCAAAATCTGCTTCCCTTTTCGGGGCTTTGGCTTGCCGCCTTCTTCTTTTTCTTCGCACCCCCCCTCCCCAAAGAAGAAGGGGCTTCTGTTTTGGAACTCCAAGCGGCGGAGCGGCGTGGAATTCTTTTTTTTTTTTCACCGCTCAGTTTTTTCTTTGCCAATCGGAAAGGAGTTGCGATCCTACTTTTAGCAATTGGGGAAAAGAGGGGAAAGCTTTGAAGCCTGGCGGACTTCAACTCCCAGAATTCCCCAGCCGCCAGGCTTCAAAGTTACCAAGGTTGGAGACCTCTGCAGTAGATGATGCCTTGGGACACATGCAGAAAATGGGGAGGGGGGGAAGTGTCACTACCAGCGGCCGCAGCCTCTGCAGCCATTTCACCGGGGGTGGAGGGGGTAGCGGACAGCGCCTTTACAGCGGGAGCAGCTGCAAGTTTAAAACCTCCGATCTCCCCGCACTGCTTTCGAAAGCCGCCCAAGCGCTGTTGGCGGATTGACAGAATAACGAGAACGTCAGTACAACTAATGGGTCGCGCGCGACTCGGGACCCTGCCCAGTTTCTCAGTACTTGGGATAGAAACTTTTTCCTCGCTGTTGCTCGTCCATCGGCGCTCTTTTCCAAATTTCCAAAGAAATCGACTTTTTTTAAAGAAAAAAAAAGCCCCACCATGATTTCAGCACGCACAAGGCTCCCCAAACCCTTCTTCCATCCCTCCCGCGTTTACTGGCAGGGTTCCCGAAACTGAGTCCCCCGCATCCCTTTCCTTGCTCACGTCATCCTCAACCCCCCCCCCCTCTCCTTTGTGGCTCCTAAAGGCTCTCGAAAAGCCGAATCAGCTTCTTCGGCGGAAGCCGGGATGGTTAGGTGTGTGTGTGTGTGTGTGGGGGGGGGTATATGGGCTCCTCTCACTCGGCCTTCCCTCTCGGCTTCCAAGCTTTTTGCTCCCCCGCCCGTCCCCCCACCCCCCGGGCGTCGCTGGGCTCCTTTGCGAAGGCAACCGAGAGTCGCTCGCGGG
>JANHGC010001927.1:5011-24637 GCA_027560395.1 Boaedon fuliginosus
ACTGGCAAATGCCACCTCTGATTGGCTGACAGCATAGCCACACCCACCAAGCCACACCCACAGAACCGGTAGTAAAAAAATTTGAATACAATCACTGGGGCAAACCAATATTGATGGGAATAGTAACATTCTCCCCTTCTGAAACTAGAGATAATATGTAGCCACCATACTGTTGAATACCTCCTACTCTTGCATTTCTCTAAGAATCTTTTAAAATAGTTCAAATAGGCAGCCGTCATCACTATACTGTGTAACAGCAAGTTCTTTAACTAAAAGGAGATTCTAATAAGCACGAGCAAAAGAAAATACTTCAATCTCATCTTTCCCTCCTTCTCAGATATACCTGATCCACCAGAAGCTCCTAAAATCACTGATGTTGGTGAAGACAACTGCATAGTACAGTGGCAGCCACCTAAGTATGATGGAGGACAGCCAATACTGGGTAAGAATCAACAATAATCATAGCAGAAGAGTTTTTAATTAGAACAGACGTTTCTTGTGAATTACTTATAGAAAAAATTACTTATATAAATAAAATGGCAAAGCTATGAAATGCCTTGGATTTGTTTCAAAAACATGCTTTGGAATGTGTGGAGATGTAAAATAGCATCTGTCTGCAACTGTTTAAAGCAGACCATTTTTCTGAAAATTGCAGTTTGGGGGTCCTAGAAAAAAACAGCATGGCTACTATTAAGCATTGTAGAGAAGTGCAACGTACATGCCTCATTTGCTCCAAAGCACCTGTTTGGGAAAGAATCAGATAGCACTTTGATTTCTTTTACTTGTCATTTCAAGGACAACATACCCAGAGCATGCTACTTAAGGCATACAAAAGAAAACAGGAGCACCTTTTATGTATAAAGTGTCTAGAAAGGAAGCTCATAATAAAATATCCAACGTTCAGGAACCAGTGGTTTCAATCAACTTCAGGTGTTATATGGAAAGCATAAATAGAAATCTCCCTTATTTCTTCTGCAGTTGATGTAGTGTGCAAAACATTTTTCAGAGCAGAGGTCACTTTTCAAAGAGACTACAGTAAGTGTTAAGACAGGAAGGAACTTTCATCAGAACAGATAGAGTTTAAGTTTGCAGTCTTATAATATTGGCATGATTAAGCACATTATGATCAGACTGTCTGTCTTTTGATGAGACTGTAGACAAACTGTTATACAGCTCATATGGTTTTAATAAGGCATATGGGACTAAGTCTCCTATTAATACATTATGTGTATTGGCTGCAATGGAGCCATGTTCCTGTCCCAGATTCCGCTAACTCAATCTCAGTGTAAAAACAGTTCTTGCTATCACTCACAGAGAAAACACTTCAGTCCTGAAGATGACTAGAGATAAGAGATAAGCTCTCTTGAACAATATCAGATCTCCTCCAGAGCAATAGTGCATCGGATTGGCTCGCATAAAGTTCAATCCTATATGTAGACCTTGGGAAGTCTTATCACATTCACAACTACAAGTTCTGCATCTTCTTGCTGTAACTGGGTATTAAAAATAGAAACAGAAACCTGGGGTAGGGGAGGCGGATTTCAGTTCGCATGGATTGTTCACCCTACTTTTAAAGTTTAGATTTCTTAATAATCAACTGGGCGGTTGGCTAGGCATGTTTTATTTCAGTTGGTGTGCAAGCAAGTGAACTTTTAATAGTTTGTGTATTGTTATTGGGCTGAATAAATTAGGTCACTTTTTTAAAAAAATTACACAATAATGTGTAGATTGTCTATTTTTATATAAGCAGACTGACTACTCAAAGATCCAACTTTTGGTTAGGTCATTATAACCAAGTGGGATGCCTTATAATTATTCCACATCAGCCATAATAATGGTAAATATAAAAACAGAGCTAATATAGGATTTGCTACTAGGGTCCATATCCCTCCTAAGAAATAAATGTTATTTGTCTCTCTGTCAGCAGTGACAGATGTTTTCTTCAGGCTTTGACATTTCTTAGAAATGAGAGGAGAGGTGTTAATTTCAACTTGGTCATGGTGCGTGCTTCTTCTACACAGAATGATATAATGACACATTAGGCAGGAGAACAGAGTAATAATAAATAAATCCCAATGTGACCTGTGACTACAGAAAAACAAAGGATTAAAGTTCCATCCATGGAAGAGAGTCAACTTCAAGTCAGTTTAACCACAATTGTGTGGAAGGCTCAGGAAAAAAAGTGAGTGACTTTAGAACAGGGGTTTTTAAACTACGGCCCGTGGGCCAGATACCGCCACTGAAGCCATTAATCTGGCCCGTGTGGGACCACGAGGATGCCCTGCCTGCATCGTCCCACCTACCTGTCGGCCCCCCCGCCTTCTGGGGGCCAAGGAGGTCAAAAGGGAGATGCAGAGGCCCCAGGAGGCCAAAAACGGGCCCGTTATTGGGTGGCCGAGTGTTCTGGAGGCTGAGGAGGCCAAAAATGTGAGGGAAGGAGGCCTCAGGAGGCCAAAAACGGGGCCGTTGTTTAGTGGCAGAGTGGTTCTGGAGGCTGAGGCCAAAAACATGAGGCACAGAGGCCTCAGGAGGCCAAAAACAGACCCAGAGAGGGAGAGAGGGAGGGAGGGAAAGAGAGAGAGAGAAAAGGACACAAACACACATACACAAACAGAAGTCCCGCACATGCACCCTAAGGCAGCGACATCCATTCACTAACCTAAATTGCTAAATTGGCCACATCCACCCAGTCACATGACCACCTAGCCACACCTACCAGTCACATGACCACCTAGCCACACCTACCAGTCACATGACCACCTAGCCTCACGCACCCAGCCAGTCCAGCCCCCCCGCAAAGTCTTGGTAGCCATGAATTGGGCCCCCTGTTTAAAAAGTTTGGGGATCCCTGCTTTAGAGTAACAATGTCATATTTGACTGTATATGAATAAACTAAATAAACATGTAATTGGCTGATAATTTGGATCTATTTTTAAAACATGCACCTGTAAGACAGACACTATTTATTAAAATAAACTTAAATTAAGGTATGAAGTAAGCAAGGCAACATTTTTCTGGGAATTAAGTGGCAATAAACAAAAATGTATCTATTTTATAAGTATTTAATAATATAAGTAAATATTTCAACAATTAATATTTCTAATTAATGCATTAGTTTGCTCTTAATTAAATTCTCAAAAAGGCATTATGTTGTGATCTAACAATAGTTCAAAAAAATCTCATTATATGGCATTATCAATCCCATCCTTTTAATATGCAATACAATTAGCCTTGATCTTAGGAAATACTTGTGAACTACAAGGCATTGTACAGTAATAGCAAAGTGTAATTGGATGATACTCAGGATCAAGGTTTTCTTACGTTCACACTATTTTTGCTTTTATCTCAATTTAATAATTAATTTGTTAAATAATAGAGCATTGAGAATCCAAATATTATTTAATGTTGCCTTCCCTAATCTATGTACATGAAGACTAAATGACAAATGTGCATAAAATATGGATGCCGTAAAAAAAAACTGATTTGCACATCAAAAGCAAAATGGTTGTGCTGGTGTTACTTGACTGCTATATGGCCTAAGGTAGGTCTTCTATACCCTTATAATTTCTTTTTTATTTCCAGGATATATCTTAGAGAGGAAGAAAAAGAAGAGCTACAGGTGGATGAGGCTGAATTTTGACCTTTTGAAGGATCTGACTTATGAAGCAAAGAGAATGATTGAAGGAGTTGTTTATGAGATGAGAATTTATGCCGTGAACTCAGTTGGCATGTCTCGGCCTAGTCCTGCCTCACAGCCTTTCATGCCAATTGGTTAGTGTCAACATGCATGTTGCATTATTTGTAACCCTTCCTTCAGAACGCAAGAAAGACATGAACAATTTTGAAGAGAAAATAGATGTATAACTATTTAAAGTTTGTTTTTTTCCCTTTTACCTGTCCTTCAAAATGAGAGCATGGAGGTTCCAGTTTCATAAAATTGCTGATGAATTTCTAACTGTTAAAATTAGAAGTGTGAGAGGCAAACTAGGCTGAACAAGAGATGAAAGCTAATTGGCAGTGACCTCCCATTGCCTCTCAGCTTCCCTCATTCCATTATGGATGCAAATGCCATAGTAAACTACTAATGCCACCCAGTCCACCTCCCCCATGGAGCTGTAAGGCTATCTGATTAAGAAAATATCCATGGATTTTCTATAAATAATCATTATGACCCCCACCATTTTGTAGCAGTCCTTGAATTAAGGGCACATGGTGTGAGTCATTGCGAAAAAGAAGCATTTGAGAAATTAAGGTACAGCAGTCATAGCAATGACTGATGAGGTGGTTCAACTCATAGAAGTCCATAAAGGAGAAGAGTTTTCTGAAAGTAATGATGTGGAAATTCAAGGCCCTAAAAATGGACAAGCAGAGAAAATTATAGTTGAAGAGAACATGATTAGGTCTGATCTTCAGTCGCCATTCAACAACTGTACTGGCAAAGGAGAAGGAGAAGCAGAAGAAGAAGAAGATTCAGTCCAGGAAACAACCGAAGAGTTCCCACAGGAAACAGATGAGCTAAAAGGTCCAGGATTTTGATGGAATAAGAACATGTTTACCAGATTAGAAATAAGGGGCAACCTGCAACTCTAGAAATGAAGCACTGGGTTTGTAATGTACATTTTATGGTAACAACCTCACATCCATGTGTGAGTGATGCACATGCTTTTTAAAAGTTATTTTCGAAGACTGGCTTTAATTGAATGTCATTCCAGAAAGGCAAGTGAGAAAATGTGTTTATCGCAACAATGTTAGGTTGGGTGCTAACATTAGGTGTTCCATCTGTTGTGTCATTTTTAACCTTTTTGAAAAGAGAAGAGGATTGTTATCTGTTGTGTGGAACATTTTGCATAGTTGAAATGTTTTAAATAGTGTTAGCAATGTGTTTAAATACCACAACATTTAAGCTGCCTACTTTATGATAAGCACACATATGGCACAAAAATAACCCACCTACCTTCTTTTAAAAGTGTTGTTCCCTTACTGCATGTAGTCTAAATAAAATTAGGTTGAATCAGCTATTGAACGAGTATTGAATATCATGTCACACAGTGAAGTGTGAAGCCTTTGTAGACTGAGATGGAGAAATATTTGGTAAAGAGGAATCTCAAAGATTGAAATGCAGCTCATCTGTGCAAAATATATTTCAAATTATAAACTGCTTGGTGCCTTTGAGAATGAGCATAGTATAAATACATAGTTTAGGTACAATAACGATGATGATGATGATAATGATAATGTTGACAATAGAATAATACCACTGGGGAAACTGCTCCGAAATACTTCTGTTTTATAACTACTGAATCAGAAAATTGTTCTTCTCTAAATCTCCCCAATACTGACTGCCGATTAGAGAGCAATATGGTATCCCTTCTTATCTTGCCTATAGCTGTTAATTTTGGGATTAAGAGCATTCATTATTTGATTGACATGCTATCTAATAATTTCTGCCTTCTCCTTGAGTCAAATTAGAAAATGTCACACCGTCAACTTGGTTATACCCATGTGATTGTGAGCTCCAACAAGTATAATCTATGCTCTACAAGATTGCTTAAATTTTGCCAATGCTATAGAATTCAGCAGCCTCCATCTTCATCTATTTTCATCTTAGGAAATCCTATTCTAAAGATACAATAATGACTGTCTTCTTCCAGACCTGTGTAAGAGATTTTTGTTAACCACCAAGTCCCACGTGATATTCTTATTACTATACTACTTCTACCTCAGTTAAATTCTTCAAATCTTTAGTATTTTCAATAAAGGTGTTGTTTTTCTAAAAGCATGAAGTCTTCACTGTCAAAAGTCCATTTTTATGGAAGGTCTTTGAAAGTCTAGGATTCTTCACAGGGATTGCTTTAATAGGTTACTTCATTTTTGACAAACATTTTGTGTGTCATATAGGAAACAGCTTTTGTTAAAAAATATTGTACTTCTGCTGTTATAGTTTTAAATTACATTTTGCAAAAATTTAAAATATTATAAGCTAGCATTTTTAATAAGGAAAATGAAAATATGTTGTTCAGCTTTAACATATCATGCAAAGTCTTTGGCTTGTGTATTTTGTTTAGCTCCTCCAAGTGAGCCAACACACTTTACTGTAGAAGATATTTCTGATACTTCTGTTACCCTGAAGTGGAGAGCCCCTGAACGGATTGGAGCAGGAGGATTGGATGGCTACAATATTGAATACTGTAGAGAAGGATGTGAGTAAGCCCTGGTGTATTCTGAAATACCTTCCAAGGAACAAATAACACCCATTTTGCTGGGTTTACTAAAGTAGACATTGATCTTCAAGTTGATAAAGAGAAAGGAAAACACCATAATATGAAAGAATAATTAGATGAGATTATGGTTTAAAACTAGCTAATATCACAGAGGGGGGTGCCTATTTCCTAAAATGTTGATGACTATGCGTAGAAACAGAGATGATAACAGAATATGAGCTATCTTACAAGAGTGGGTATAAATTTACAGGATGAACTTTGGCAGTTATGTGCTGTATTTTGTTGGTCTCTCTACCTCCAAGGAAACGACTGGAACAAATATTCTTTGGTGATAGTCATTGTTACACATTTTTAGCTTGTAAGTCATTATTCCTAAACAGCAAATGTTAAAGTAATCTGTGATCTGTGCAATTTTCAACAGATCCAATTTCAAAATGCAGTCTCTCCCTTCTCTAATTGTTCCTTAGATTTATGTTAAGTTTAGTTAGCAATCTCAAGTTCGCCTAATAGAATAATGTCCTACTGAATTTGCTTTTGAATAAATTGAACTTACTTTGAATAAATAGAATCATCATGCCATTAGACAAAGTCTTATAAAAATATGCTTAAAAAAATCTAGCAGTTTGTTTTTTTACATCTGCAGCCACCGAATGGATTTCAGCTCTTCCTAGCCCCATTGAACGCACATCTGTCTTACTTAAAGATTTGGTTACAGGAGACAAATTGTATTTTCGCATCACTGCTATAAATTTAGCAGGGACAAGTCAACCAACAATGATTAAGGAACCAGTTACTGTTCAAGAAATCTTGCGTAAGTGTCTTGAGAGAATTCCTGAAGCCATTTATAATTATTTCTTTAATGAAACGCTCCTTGGAGTACAAGGGTGTCTAAATTTGTTTACTGGAGTTCATTCTTCCTAATATTTTAATATTCTAATCTTTTGGGGCCAGAGGGAATATTTTGAATTTTAAAAGCATATTGTGGAAGCTCCAAAAAATAATTGTCACGGAGGCAGTCATCCATTTACAAACAAATGTCAAGATGACACTACCAGTCACAGTATACTTCTTTCACTGAGGAAATCAAAATAAAATTCTCCAAGAATTGCAGTATATGTATACTCATTAAAAGAAATCAATTTTTTAAAGTATCTGACAAACTTTCAGATACTCCAAGCTGCTTAGCAGGTATCAAATGAACTTTTATAGATGTATTATTATAGTTGGGTTCCATGTTGGAACCTCAGTTTTAATCATATGAATCTGGCTTTCTAATGTGAGTCCAGAATCTCCTAAACCTGGATTGAATAGCTGATTTACACTAGAACATGGATGAGCAATCTATAGCTCTTGAGATTTTCTTAGATTTCTACTTCTCTCACAATGGCCAATGTTCATGGATAATTATTTGAACAATTAGAACCCCAGTGTGATTCTTCTTCCCATGTATCTTTGCAGCATTTGCCATGGCACAAAATTTTTTTTAAAGGCCTCCAAGTAATCACCATTAAATATGCTTAAAATTATGGTTTTTGATTCTGTAAATATTTAATACATATTGTCAAAATCATTTATTTTTCTGCACAAATACAATGTATATGTACAATAATCTGAAATAGAGTAATTATCCTCTGACTTGATTTTTGATTTACAGAGCGCCCTAAAATTAGGCTGCCACGCAATCTCAGACAGACTTTAATGAAGAAAGTTGGTGATACAATCAACATTGTAATTCCTTTCCAGGTATATGTTGGGGTCTGTATTGATTATAGGGCAAAGTCTTGCCGTTTTGAAGAAACTGACAGTGGGCACAAGTATTCCCATGTATCTCTGGAGTAATTCTTCTCCAGGTGTCAAGAAATTTTCTCATCAGTGAGTGAAAGCTCATCTGGTTTGGATTTTCATCCTTCCACCAAGTTAGCTGAGGACAATGTTTGTGGTCATATCTCTATGTCTCTTCAGCTGAGTAGAAGGGTAGTATCTCTAGCTTTGCCATGTTACAAGAATGTTTGTAATGAGGTACACTGCCAGAAAGGACTTTGAGGAACAGCCAGTGAAAAGAACCCCGTGTCATCGCTGAATAAGTTATTTCTGCCTTCTATCTCTAATGTGAAAAGCTGCACAAAAGAGGCAGTTCTAAATCTCATAATGGTCAAAATATATAAAAAAAGCTTCATTTAAAATCTGAAGGCAATTTTTTTCAACCATGACAACTTTAAGATGTGTGGACTTCCAAGAATTCCTCAGCTAGTATGTGTAACCTTAAAATTGTTGAGGTTGAGCAATCTGGCTTAGATCAAAAGCAATAAACAGAAAGGTAAATAGAAATTAGACAATAATTTATTCAGATGTTATGAAAATCTTCCACTCATCTTGGGAGGAAAAGAAACTCTACAATCCAAGTTGCACAATTTTCCCTCTATTGCTCCAATGCAACTGCAAAGAATGATTGGAATCATTCACCCCCATTTTAAGTTATCCAAATTTGACAAACTATGAGAAATTTGAATTGTTACTTGTTTAACACATGTTAATTTTAAACATCCTGGAGTAAATCTATCTACCTGAACTTCCAGGTGAGATGGATGGCATGTAAGTTGAATAAATGAATAAAAGAATACATACCAATGTGTTTGACAGTGACTTGATGACTACATAATAATAGAAAATCAAAGTTTTAAACTGTGACCTATAAAATTAATTTCATTTTGCCTTGAATGGTATCCATTCCTAACTGTTTTTAATCTAAAATGGAGTAGTTTAAGCCAGAGATGGACAGGCATGCAGGAGTCTGAGGGAAAGCTCATTATTAAAACTCATTATTGTCACTAAAAACCTTGGTTTGACTGTGATGTCTGATTATGGTCATGATAAAATAAAAATTAAATTCTAAATACTCTATACATTTGAACATCAATATACATGCCATGCTTACATTAGTGATGTTAACGATTTCATCTTTTGAAGGATTTGACTTTTAAATGGTTGAAATGCATCAATGCTCTAAAGTGTGTGTGTATTTCAAGTTCTCTGTTTGGTAAGGAAGAGATAAGCTAAAAGAGAAGAACTAACCTACTCTAGAGAATTCCAGCCTCATGGTAATGAAAGCCATTTTCCTGCTCAATGTATAAATTGAAGCACAAATTTAAATAAATAAATTCTTGACTTTTGGGCATCCAGACGTATATTGTTCCATGGTGGTGATTAAAAAAATAACATCTTCCTGAGAAGCAGCAGGTGCTAATGAGAACTGGTCATTTTGTAATAAGACAATTAAAAATTATTTTCTGATGGCTTCACTGTAGCTGTATGTGAGTGCTATGGCTATATATTTCTAGCTATATATACAAGAAATAAGCTTACACAGAACAGAGGAAAAAAATCTTCATATAAGGCAGAAGATTAATACACTACTGAAAATCAAACTTGTTTTTAGTCTGACCATTTTTCTTTCTTTGCACAGGGTAAACCTAGACCTAAAGTTGTCTGGAAAAAAGATGGTCAGCTAATAGACTCCAAGGAAGTGGGAATACGAAACAGCAATACAGATACTATTCTATTTATCCGAAAGGCAGAGCGTCACCATTCTGGGAAATATGAAGTTGAGGTGCAAATAGAAAACATGAGTGACAAAGTCACTATTACTATGCAGATTATGGGTAAGAAACTGCTGGATAATTTTATTTATTTAAAACAGTTGTATCTCACCCTTCATATGGAACAACTTAATAGAATTTAGTTCATCTGAAATCAGGTTGATTTTTTTTTGCCAATCCTTCTGCAAAATATATTTAGTTGTAGCAGGACTCCCAGCAATACAATAATGAAGTCTCTTCCTCATTCCTTGTTTCAAAAAATATTTTCCTAATGCTCATGTAAAGAGTGATTGAGGTGGGGAAGAACAGAAAAACGCTCACATGTTAAGTATAGAAGGTTTTTCTAGAACTATTCAATGAAGAGTGAAAGTATTCATTTATAGGGGCAGCTACTGCAAGATCCATTTGAATTTTTGCCTCTGGATCTCCTTTACATTATGCCTATGAAAATGCAATCACCGTTTTTCTCTGAGACAGGGTCTTATTTTTGAGGGAATTAATTCATTTCATGTAAAATACAAAAAAAATTATCTGAAAAAATAACAACCCAATCTGATATTCTTAGAATTAATTATTGATCATTTTAAGTGTTTCATGGGCAGTTGACTATCTCTAACAGGTATCCAGCTAAGAAGGGTGGATGCATCCAATATCACACGTTGGAAGGGAGGGATGGAGAGAGAAAGGTCATAGAGCAAATAGCAACATTTAGCTAACCTTGGCTGATCTAGAGAAGGCTAAAAAGGATCTGACTAGTTCATTTTGAAAGGAAATCTGAAGAAATTCCAGATACACCTGTATACCTAGGGCAGTGTATCAAGAGAAGATAATGGCAAACCACTTGTATATCATTTCCCAAAAGACTACATGTCCATGAGTCAAGTGTCACTCAAGAAAGATTTTTTAATCTTTATTTTTCTAAATAATTTTTCACAATAGTTCATAATTTATTTCTCTTTCAGAACTGTTTTTATGCAATATGATAGTATACTGTATATGTAAATTAGTATAGTGTTTTATTTATTTACCACATTTGCATCAAAATGCCCATTTTAGCTGGATAACACCGGAGAGTTTACAAATAAAACCACAAAATCTTATAAACTGATGGAATTCAGCTTCAGCCTAAAAGATGTTGCAGGGGAGGTAAAAGAAAAAGGTTTAATTTCTTGATTTTCTTTGATTAATGGTGAACATCGATGGATTTGGAGAAAATGAAAGTTATTATTTTTACCTTTCTCTATTGGAATATGGAGCCAGTGGATATATATTTCACATCTGTGTTTGGTAGGGTAAATTTATCGTAGGAGAAAAATTGGATGCAGAGGACTACTTGGAATATATCAGATTCAGTACATGAGGTTATTTAAGCAGAACTCCACTTGTATCACATCTATGTAAAAACACTGAGGAGCAGCTCTTGATTATGTATAGCTGGTTTTGTGTGGTGGATTTCTTTTTCCAGACAAGCCTGGTCCTCCTCTGAGTATTAAGATTGTGGACGTATGGGGATTTAATGTTGCATTGGAATGGATGCCTCCCCAGGATGATGGCAATTCTCAAATCACAGGATACATGGTCCAGAAGGCAGACAAAAAAACAATGGTAAGAACCATAGGCTGGGGAAGGGTACACATCCATCCAAGGACTATGTACAATCAATTAACACTTCCTGTAACAATATGACCTTGGGAAGCAGGAGAGAGAACTACAGATTGGACACTAGAGTTTAAAAGTATCTCAATCCTCAGAAAGATGGAGGGCATCAGAAATATTTCAGAAGGAACTTTCTTAGTTTTCCAGTACATAAATTTCAATTTCAGAAGACTTTGTTAATGTAACTTTACAATAAAGATAGAGTTAGTAATCTTGTTTGTGCTTCTTGCCTGGACTACCTCACAGAACTAACTCTTCCTACAGTCATGACCAATTAAGATACGCTGATGACTTTACCATAAACCTATATATCAGTGGAAAGATAATTTAATCAAGAATGTAATTCAACAAAGTTTGTTCAATTATCTGTATCCTATGAAAAGTTATAGCCAAATAACAGAAAAAGGAAGCACAACATGCTTAAGTTGATATCAGGTAGCTTTCCTTCCTCTGATAGTAGCCAATGAGCATGAGTGTTTAGAGAGCCAATCAGGTGTCATCTTGTTTTAGAATGAGCCAATCAGATCATAGGATTCAGTTACTGATGTCATATATTGAAGCTGAGAGGAGGACATTTGTCAGTGTGTTAATGTGATCACTATCAAGTTGGTTGGGGTTTTTTGTGTTCTTTCATTTAGTGGGCTTGTGAAACATAATAAAATTAAAGTAATGGTGCAAAGAGTTGACTGGTCACCCAGAAAGCAATGTAAAATAGTATTATTAAGTGAACAAGACTAAAGTTGTAAAGAAATTAGAAATTGGTGGAAAGTTAACCAACGGTGGCATTTCTAAGTTTTTGAAGATGTATAAGGAGACTCAGTCACTACAAAACCACACTGGTAAAGGCAGGAAAAGGTGCACAACAGCAAGTGATGACAGAAGAATTAAGAGACTGTGCCTACGTGACAGAAGAAAATTATCTGGGTGTATGCAAGATGAAACAGTGCAATGCAATGTGAAGTTGAGTGCAAGGACTGTTGGGTGCAGACTGCAGGACTTTGGCCTACAATCTAGAATTCTACAAAAAAAGCCACTTTTATCTCTCAAACAAAGGTTGAAAAGACTAAACTGGGCTAAAATCCATGTTACCTGGACAGAGAAACAGCGGGACAGTGTTATTTGGAGTGATTAGACCAAAATCTCCCTGTTTGGTAGTAATGGCATAAAATACATAAGGAGAAGAATCGGAGAAGATTTGCATCCTGATTGCATTACATGTACCATGAAGCACCCAGTCAGTGTTATGATCTGGGGTTGTATGACATCAAAAGGTGTGGGCAGAATCTGGAAATGGAGGAAGAAATTGTAAAAGACTCCATGATAGCTTGGGCTAGAAACATTGGCCACACAATAGATTTAAACAAGTGGCAGACCATCTGGGACAGAAACTTGAAACTGACTATGGCCACAGCATATAAAGAAAACATCTACAAAATGATTTTCAGATGGCACCTCTCACCGGCAAGGCTGGCCAAGATGTTCCCAACACTAACCCCCAATTGTTGGAAATGTAAAACGACAAATGGTTCATACTACCATATGTGGTGGCAATGCCCAATAACGCAGAAATATTGGAAAACAATTAAAATCTGGATACAAGAGATAACCGGTAAAAAAATAATGATGACACCAGAATTCTTATTATTAGGGATTGTTCCGGATAAATTTGAAAAGCAAAATAATTATCTACCACTACATATTTTGACAGAGGCGAGGTTGCTGTTCGCGCAGGATTGGAAGAAAGAGAAGATTCCAACAGAAGACAGATTAATAAACAAAATCTTAGAGTGTGCGGAACTAGACAACCTAACGAGAATGCTAAGAAATAAAGGGGAAAAAGTAAATAAAGATTGTTGGGAAAATTGGTACAAATGGTTAAATAAGAGACAGTGTAGTTAGAGAACAGAAGATGATATGTGAAATCTGATTAATATTTACTTGAGAGTCTGCACACTACCATTGCAAATAATCGCTGTAAACATTGTAATACTCTGTAAATATTGTATATAATTTCTGTATTTTGACATTTTTTCTTTTAGAGTTTCTTTTTTTTAATAATAAAGATCTTTTTCTAATAAAAAAAAATCATACAAATACCACTATTATTGTTTCCTCATTTACAATTACTGAATTATAATCATGCATATAATGATTGCATCTTCTGTCACCAATCTCAGACCTGAAGACTATCAGTCTTAACCTCATGTAACCTCAGACATTTCAGGCTATAAGAAACAAACTTGGAATTAGACACTTACGATTTAAGCACTCTAGATCTACTAACTTGCCATTTCCACTCATTATCAAGCATAGTCAGTCCAAACCAGTAATCACCATGTCTGTCTTTAGTAACTTCTTCTATAAATGTCTGAAAGAAAGAAAGCCAGACATCATTTACAGTGAACGATGGAGAGATTCTCACCTGAAGGACATTCAGAATCAGAGCCTCCCGGGAAGCATCAGGGGAGGGATATGTAGGAGCAGCAGCAAGGCAGCCCATAGGGTACAATCACAAAGAGTGGGGCAGATCAGGATCCTGAAAGAATGGAACATCAAGGGGGGAACCAAGGAGGCTTTTGGGTAAACTAGCAGGGCCGTGGAAGCATGACCAAACCGAGTTTATGGCCCATTCCACATTTACACCTAACCATGGTGAGAGATGAACAGGGAGGCGCTTCATTCCACCGTTTGCCGAGTCCTTGTCTCATCTCCTCCTAAGCCCATAAGTCTTCCCTCATCCCTCGCCCTTAGTTTGTCCCCATAAAATCAACACGGTATCTTCAGTGCTTCCACAATGGACACAATCTGATGCAAAGGCAGGTCCCCCCACAGTGGAGGAGAAACAGCCTCTTGGCCACCTCAGGCTGGTGGTGAGGACATATCTGCTCATGTTCTTTCCTCCTTCTGAGCAGCTGCTCACTGCCCCTGTTTTACGGCTTCCAGGAGCCCTGCAAGACTACCAGCCACCAAGAAAGGCCATTTCTCTCAACACTGGCAGCTCTCCACACCTCTGCAACCGCTGTATGGTAGCCATGGTGGCAGTTTTCTTCTTTCAAGACTCAGCACAACTGTGGGCTTTCCAAAGAGCTGCACTTGGAAAAAATCCTACATTCTCCCTCAAAGCTGGCCAATACCCCAATTCAACAAATTACTATGAGCTACCAGGGTCTGGGGAGAGCCAGGCTCTGCCACACCATTCCACAGTTGTGCCCAAATGCTCCATGGCAGATTGCAGGGAACTGCCAAGCTTTGCGAGGGCAGGTGGAGCTTGGAAAGAGCCTGAACCCCATGCTGAAAATGAGCTCTCTGCAGCTCTGTTCAGCACCCCTGTAGAGCTGCTGAGTTTGGTACCCACCAGTGCTTTCCTGCTTTAATCTCCCCAGTCAAGCTTTGGGTTCAAGCCTGCCACTCTCTACCCCACCCAAGCCCCATCTGAGCCCTCTCCTGCATCCTGGTTTGAATGCATGAGGACAGCTTTCAATCAGATCTCTTGCTATCCAGAGATTATCCAGAGACAATCGATACAGGAGACACTCCAAATCAAGGCCAGGCTGACGGTGGAAACAGACCAAAAGCCGAAGGATACAGCAACCAAATTTGTTGAGGGGAAAATTCTATTCCTTTCATGTCATGTGCGTGGTATTCACAGATACAAATCATTTCATGAATCTTCTTCCCTCTGTTGTCTTATGTATCCACCCTTAAATCAGTTCCTGAGATTAAAGTGCTCGATCAGGACAACATTTTTCTCATTGCCTATAAGTTCAGTTACATTGGCTTAGGTAAGCCACAGATATTTGCACGTACTGCTTGCAAATCTACCTTTCAAGGAATTTGAGATAACAGTTGTAATCTTATATTCCCTTATCTAGGAATAATCTTTTTTTCCTTTAGTAAATCATGTTATTTTGGCTTGTATACAACATTAAGTCATGATGGGTGGGTTCACCAAGCCAAAGTATAAATAACATTATGATTTATTCTTATGCATGACCCAGGTGATAAATGATATTTACTTTTGAATAGACATTAATAAACCAATCTAGGAAGCATTCTAACTATTTTCCAGCACCATACGAGCATATTTTCATAGGTAAAGGTAAAGATTCCCCTCGCACATACATGCTAGTCAGTTTCTGACTCTAGGGGGGTGGTGCTTATCTCTGTTTCAAAGCCAAAGAGCCAGCGTTTTCAGAAGACGTCTCCGGGGTCATGTGGCCAGCATGACTAAACACTGACGGCACACGGAATGCTGTTCCCTTCCCACCAAAGATGGTCCCTATGTCTCTACTTCCATTTTTTACATGCTTTTGAACTGCTAGGTTGGCAGAAGCTGGGACAAGTAACGGGAGCTCACTCCATTATGCGGCACTAGGGATTCAAACTGCCAAACTGCCGACCTTTCTGATTGACAAGCTTAGCATCTTAGCCACCGCATCCCTAAAAGTATAGCATAGTCACTTCTAAATTTATTTAAATATTAGATATATTATACAAATGATATGTTTGTACTAGAGTGAGCTTTAGATTCTTTGATAGAGTGCACTACTACTGCTCTAACGCAACAGAGAATTGCTCTAGATCAGGGGTGTCAAACTCAAGGCTGGTGGGCTGGATTCGGCCCGTGGGGCCAGCCTGGTCTAACCATTGCAAAGAGGAAAGATCGCCCCAGCGTGGCTTTGGTCTGCTTTACCCAGTGTGAAGAGGAATGATCGGCCCAGCATGGTTTTGGCCCACTCTATCCAATGCAAAGAGGAAAGATCGGCCCAGCATGGCTTCGGCCCAGTCTACCCAATGTGAAGAGGAAGCCTTCCAGCAGTTTGGGGAGTGGCATCAAGCTAGCCATGCCCACCCATTCAGCCACACCCACCCAGCCCCCTGAGGTCAACCACAGCCCTGATTCTGCTCTCAATGAAATTGAGTTTGACACCCCTGCTCTAGATGCATGGGTGTCAAATTGGCAGCCCATGGGCCAGATATGTCATGCATTGGCCATCCCCACCCCAGCTCCACAAATGGGGAAAATGGTGCAAAGCATCACGTGATGGCAACGTAACATGGCAAGTTCGACACCTGTGCCCTAGAGCAACAGAGAAGCTTACTTCTTCATATTAACTTTTTGTTTATTCAGTCTCTTCTTCAGACTAAAGAACATTGTTTCTTAATGTTATTATTTTTCACAGCCCAGCCATTTGTTCAACAGTAGAAATTCAACTTTTCAAAATATTTCATTTTCAGAGTGTTCTTCTCATTATTAAAGTATCCCAGATCAATCACAATGCCTCTTTGTCAGTGTAATATAGCTGACTCCATATGATGTAAGAACGGAGGTTTCAAACCTTGCCTCCCGGAAGCCTTCTGGGTCTTTAGATATGGTTTTACCTCCTGTAATGAGTTGCAGCTATTTTGCTCCAAGGGGTCTCCCATGAGATGCCTTGGTGTATGAGAGAGGTAGGATGGTCACAACAGGTGCTGCCTTTCTTGCAATTAGGAAATCAGTGTATGGAAGTTGAAAAAAGGCTCTATAAAGTTCTATCTCACTTTATAGACCTATGGGTAGAGGATTCAACCAGGGGTGGGCTCCAAAAATTTCAGCAATCAGTTCTCTGCCCAGCTGCTGGGTAGGTGTGGCCATGGTGGGCGTGGCCTAGTTGGCCTCCTGCACTATGGCGGCGGGGCCATTTTTGCCCTCCCCGGGCTCCAGAGGCTTTCCTCGAACCTCCAGGAAGGCAAAAATGGCCTCCCCCGGGCCCTGGAGGCCCTCTGGAAACCGGAAATAGGCCTGTTTCCGGAGTTCCAGTACTTCTGGTAGGCCCGTTTTTTATCCTACTCTCCCTCCAGGCCCTACACTTACCTGGGATCTAAAACGGGCAGCGTTGAGACTCATGGGAGGGGCGGGGTGGGATGGGGGGCCAGCCAGGGGTGGGATTTTGGAGTTCAACAAACTGGGCAGACTCTTAGCAAGAGGATCGCCCGAACCCATGCAAACCCCTGGATTCAACCCTTCTTTTCCCCTTTGGAAGATTGATTTTGTTTATTGCTTGTAAAAATATTCTAACTCTGGAAAAATTGAAAAGAAATAAAAATTTGAAACCTTAACGTTAAGTAATCAAAAATCTTCTTTGTTGAAGGAGATAAATTGCAGGGCTATTCATATCAGAGTACCCCATGCAACTCTTTTGCAAATCAGTTGAAAGGAAATCCCAAAATAAGATGCAGTGTTTTGTTAAAGCCACAAGATGGCAGTGACTGCTGCACTGTTTTGTCTATAATGTCTCTTAAAGAGATTGCAGCAGAATTCAAATTATTTCAGGTCACAAAAATAAAAATATCTTCAAGTCCAGCTTTAGGTTTGGATAGAGCTAGATACATACCTAGTTCACCAGCAAAATATAGAATACACAGCATATAAAATACACAGAATATAAAAATGAAACTTTGTGTGATTCCTAGTTAACTGTCCTACCTAATTATAAAGAAATAGCATGTTTTGAACAAATGTTAACTGTCTCAGTGTCTTTGAATTTCCAAATATTATTCAGAGGGTATAAGGAACATGGCTGTGTCCTGCTGTACAGTACAACTTCTCTTAAGTTTCTAGTTTTGAAAGGCCTTTTCTTTCTCTTGCTGGGAAAGCAGCTGTGGTATGTTACTCCACATGTGTCTGAAAAAGGCATATCTTCTTCAGGAGGGTGCTGCAACTAGCCAACAGTCTGCAGTACCGTGTAATGGGATTAACTAATCTGCTGTTGGAAGAAATATCCTTCTGGGTTCAGTTCCAAGTGGGGAAAAAGACTTTGGAAACATGGAGGCTGTTTGGAAAGATGGTTTAATGGTGGATAGGATCACATGCCGTGGAGCTTCTGGCTGAAAAAGGGAGAAGATGCTGAGAGTCCCTTGGTTTTATACCCTCTGTTGCCCTCTGGACCTGTGGCAAGAAATGTATCCTGATTGGTTGCCATCAGAGGTCATAGCTAGCATTGTAGGCTGTTTGTGTGCTAAGTTTGGTTGAGTCATGCTGGGTGATGCAATGTAGGGGCTTTGGGCATTTCCTATTATGGTTCTGCCTGAAGAATGTAGATCCATGTTGGCGAACCTATGGCGCGTGTGCCGGAAGTGACACACAGAGCCTTCCTTCCAGGCACGCACACTGTCGTTAAAGTGGGCCTACCCACCCACCCGAAGTCCATGTCGGTCTCTCATACCTTTTCTAGAAGCACAGCTGCTCTGTGTTCTGGCTCTGGAGACGTGCGTGCATGCATATGGGGTGGTGGTGGAGGTTGTGTACACAAGAGCACGTGACCCCCCATCTTTGTAATCATGCCGCCCGCCCTGGGTGAAGACATACTCCAATATGAGACGACGGGGATTTGCGCTTGCAGAAGAAGGATAAGGCGGCGTGCAGGTCTCCCCCCCCGCCCCACCTTTTTCCAGTGGCGCAGTATAGAAGCGCTGAACACCTTTCCCCAGGGCTGTAGACAAAATTCAGAAGAGGAGGAATAAGATGAGGGGCAGCTCGGGTAAACCTCTGGCACTGGGGAAAGGCATGTGGCGCTTGTTAAAGGCAGCAGATGTGTACGTGAGCTGCCCCTCGCCATTTTATTCCTCCTCTTCCGAATATTGTTGGCGGGCCTTCTGCCGGCACTGGGAGAAGGAGGGGTAGGAGAGGCTTACCCTCTTCCCCTTGCCATCTTATTCCTCTTCTTCCGAATTTGGAGGCGGCTCCATGCAAAAGGCATGACGGGGGGAAGGGCAAGGAACTGAGGGTGGTACTCATCCTCCTCATGTTGTCCTCCTCCTGTCATCTGTATGCGCGTGTGTGTCTGAGGGAAAAGGCAAGCGGGAAGTGTTGGGGTGCACAGGTGCATTAGAGGTTTCATGCATATGCAGAAAGAAATTGTGGTCTGTTTTGCTCCACTTTTGGGGTGGTCCCCTTTGTTCCCTTTTTTCAAGTCAAATAGGGGACAAAGAATTTGGGACATCCCCCCAGTGCTGATGTGTGAAATTTGGGGCAGATTGGTGCAGAACTGAAAGTTTCTATACGGAACATACAAACCCACACCTCTCTTTTATATATACCGTGTTTCCCCGAAAATAAGACCCTGTCTTATATTTTTTTGCCACCCAAAAAGGCACCCGGTCTTATTTTCGGG